>VZTL01036459.1:21153-53030 GCA_013400535.1 Scopus umbretta
ATTTAAGAATTCTGTGTTATGGCAGACAGAAAGTTAATGTTTTCAGGAAATTCTTCTTGCTGGTAAATTTTGGGAATCAAACAAAAATGAGAAACGCAGAAATATTTTCACTGAAAAACACAAAAATTAATGGAATGCATTTTTTAACATTATTCCTAGAAAAGTGTCTTGGGCCTTTCTGATATCATCAATAATCAAGTGGAGAGCTGGGGGAAACTAATATGCCTTGGACCTTGCAGGGAGACTAGTTTAAAACAAAAGTATAAAATGTAACTGCTGACAGTCTATAATGACATTTGATACTGAATTTATCAGTAAATTATTCCTGCATATTCTGTTATTTAAAGGTGCGGTATTTGAGAGGGGGTAGTCTAGAGCTATTGTGAATTAAGTGAAAAAAGACGAATGTTGGGAAACAGTTCCTCTCTTGTTGGGAAACAGTTCTCTTTGTCTTAAAAAAATTACAAAAACTAAATTGTCACTTCTGTATAACAGTATAATGTAATTTTGATGTGAATGTAAACAGGGCAGAGTATAACTTTTACCAACATCACCTTTTGGTAGGGAAAAAGATTAACTTAATCTAGTTATGTAACTGATTTCATGAATGTATCAGCTCTGACATGGAGGTGTTTTGAAAATCTGTTCTCTGAAGTGCTTGATTTATGCAAAGTCATATTTTCATTTTTATCTTGATTCCTCAGTGTGAGAACTTGACTCTAGGGGATCATGTTACGCATATCCCAAACAGCTGCAATTGCTGAAACAAATTTGACTGTCTTGAGAACTGAGACTATCTTGGCAAGTTGTCACTTTTCTAGCAAATCTTTCTACTTGAAATAGCTAGTATAACACAATATGATTTTGAAACCAGGAACTTTTTCTTTTGAATGCTAATATGCTTTGGTAATTTTAGATGCCATCTGAAGAAGTAATAAGCTGATAGTACCTGATGAGGCATATATCTCAATCTGAGACTCATCTAGGTATGCTTCAAACATGCTACTTGCACTGATGCAAAATGAAGTTAAGAAAATAATCTGACTAGGATAATCATAGATAATTCTGAGGTCGGGACTGACATACACAACAAAATATCCTAGGACAGGAAAACAAAACTTATGCAAAGATTTTCAGTCGTTCATTGAACTAGTCATTACAAAAAAAGATTTAAATAGATTTCCTTGTAGAAATAGATCTTACATTTTGTGGACTGTGAAAATTGCTGGTAACATCGTATGCTTGACATCATGTCCACTGGTTGCAAGGTCCATTTCTGTACCCAACCAATGGAAAACA
The DNA here is from genome assembly GCA_013400535.1 of Scopus umbretta. Classification (NCBI taxonomy): domain Eukaryota; kingdom Metazoa; phylum Chordata; class Aves; order Pelecaniformes; family Scopidae; genus Scopus; species Scopus umbretta. The sequence continues at coordinate 22,453 of VZTL01036459.1, forward strand.
ATATTCAAACACAGGGTGAAATCCTAGTTCAGTCTGAAGACAGCAGAGCTTTTGTAGGAGTCTGCAAACAGAAGGAGTTTTTGCCTTTAAGAAACAGAATTTAAACAGGCTTTCATGAGCAGAAGGAACAAACCTATCACCAGTCAGGTACATTTTTGTTAATGAAATAATTGGTTACACTTGTAATAGATAATACCAGTGAAAGGGGTTTTGTAACTGTTCAATGTGATTGCTAGTCTACTGGTAACGCAGATTTGAGAAAAGTGGAAGAAAAAAAATGTCTTTCCCCCTGAATTTAAGTGTGAACACTCTATGGGATGCTGGAGTTCAGCATCTGAGCAGGCAGGAGGGTTCAGCAAATAGCAACAGGCCAAGCTTTAATCTCAGACCTATAAGTAAACGTGGTAGAGGATTTCAAGACCATTCCTGTGTCATCTTATTGTTTTATTGGTCTTCTAGTTGACCATGCAATCACTATTGTCATGTCAGACATCAGTCATATTCTCTCTCCATCTCTCTCATGTCTGTCTTATACGTGAAACTCACACAGAAGTGGATTTAATTTTTACTGTGATATTCTTATCCTTTATCTCTGTTCATATATATATATTTAATGTAGCTCCAAGCATCCAAAGTAGATTATGGATGACAGTGTTAATTCTAATTATTAGCTCAGTGTAAGAGTTTTTGTGTTCTAAGTAATAAATTTTATGCATAGTCATTTTTGTGCCTACATTTCAGGAGGTTTTTATGTATACTCTTTGGTTGAAGAAGTTTAAGATTCAAACCAAAAGGCACACCAACAGTTTTGACTTGGGGAATGCCAGCTTAAAATTCTGCAGCACACTGTAGTAAGTGCTATTAGTGTGACACTTCTTGTGACAGTAAGATTCAAATGACTTGTCTTAATCTGTACTTCCAAAGTATAAGAAAAAAAGCTTAACACTTAGCTGTGAAATTTGTAGCAATAGTCCAAGTATTTCTGAAAAGTTTTAAAGGTTATTGTGGCTATGATTTGAATTGGCAAAGAGATTATTTTTTGAGTTTCATTGAATGGAACATGCTGTAGCACTTTAGATGTAAAAGATCATGTGTGGTTCTTAACACAGCTTTCTAGCATATGTTACAGGCTGGGTAGCAGTTCTAGCTGCATGTTTATAGCTGCATAATCTTGTTTTAGAAAAATAAATGACTGAAAAGTGTGCTTATCATTTTTTTTCCCCCCTTTTTGGTAACATCTTTTCATACACTGACAGTTATTGTGAATGCATGAAATAAAACTGTTAATCAGTCAAACAAATGCAGCGTAGTTTACTTGTTAAATATCTGTATATTTGTAAATTGTATGTTTTGTATAAATCTTGTCGTAGCCAAATAATTTCATCTCCCCATATTGGAATCATCTCCTATATTATTTGTTAAACACTGTTGTGATCATGCACCAGACACTGTAGCTATATACCCCAGAATTAGGTGTTGCTTTAAAAATCCTGAGTCTTCCCCTTCTAACCAGCTGTGTTGGTATTTAAGCAGCAGCCACGTATAGAAAAATGGCAGCAGCAAACGTTTTGTTCTCTGGAGGTGTGTGTTAGTAGATAGTTTTATACAAGCAGTTTTGAACAAGCTGTGACCAACAGCTTTGGGCTCAAAGGTGTAAGCAGAGGATAAATAGATTTAAGATGGACATTTACAATGAATAGGTGATTTCTTTCTATGATCAACATCATCGCAATATGATATTTCATTTTGGCTTTTTTTTTTTTTAGAGGCCTACAATATTTTCCTGAAAATGCAAGGGAAGAATGAGTTTCATTATCGTTCTTATGCCACCCTTATAAAAGCATTGTTAACACAGAATTGTCTTGAAGAAGCCATCAAAGTGAAACACATGTAAGGCTTTTCAGCGTTTGGGGGATTTTAATTGGGGTGGGAGTGTTTTAAACTAATTTCTGGATCATTTTCAGCTAAGTCCTTATCTTTCAATGGGAAAACAGGTCATGACTGGTAATTAGGAATTACGGTATGAAATACACCAGTGTTTCGTAGGGCGATATGCCATATATTAAAAAGGTACTAGAGCAACAGGATGTATTGCCAATAACTCATTTCAACTAACAGTATCAACAAATGTACTTGGCATCAGAACTGAAAGTCTACCCTTCTGGCAATCTGCTGTTTCCTCTTTAGAGCAATATCCAAACAGACAAGATTCCTTCATTTAACTGCCTGTGAGCCTTCCCCTCAATGCCATCCCTGCTGCTGTCCTACCCTACCCACACTCCCTCACAGCTGGCTGCCTGCCAAATGCAAAATGGTACATTTGACTGTGATGCCAGTGGCTAGGAGATGACCAGAAACCTTAACTCCAACTCTTACACTTCTGAAATAAATCCAACCTGCTGTCATGTATTATTAGAATCACCAGAATCGAATTAACCTTTAGTGAAATGTATGGTACACCACTTGCTTTAATTATTGCCTGTAATGTTTGTGCTGGTCACATTATAGGCTTCGAAGTAAAAGTGTTACTACTCATCAGTCTAGAGGTAAGAAGAACAAAAATTTAAGTTTACATAGTTTAAGTTTTTCAGTTTCTTCAGCTAAAACAAGAACAGTGGTTGTCATCAAGTGTGTTCTCTGACTGAATACAGTGAATGTCAACTAAAATAGTTTATCAAATGAAGCTCCCTGAAATGGAAGTAACTGATAAATCTTTGCAAATAGAAGATGGAAGAGACATGTTTTAGGAGAACAAAGAATGTTGATAAAATGTAGGTAGTTTGTTAAACATTTGCAAAAAATATTCATGTATCAAAAGATGTATTGAAAGATTCTTCAGGGAAGAAATTTGAAACTTTCTACTGAAGATTTGTACATGCATTGACTACTTACTTGCCTGTTCCGCAGCTCAAACACACTTGTTACAAAGGTGCACAAAGTATTGCATTTTATCAGCAGTAATTTGCAGATTGGAAGAGCGGAGAGAAGGTAGCGGCTTGTTCCTAATATTTTGATGATTCAGAATTCCCACTTTACATAAGTGTTTTAGTATGTAAATTCAAAATGCAGGGAAAAAAAAATGAACAAAAAAATTTTCAAGACTGAAAGAGCTGGAGATGTGTGTTAAAGGACGAAGCCTCTGAACCTTGAGGTATTTAGGAAAAAAGAAAATAGGATTTAATAAGAGGTTCTATTCTTGGTCAGTGGTCAAAGCCAACTGTCATAATAACCCCTGTGCTTTTCAGAACTCTCATACTTCATCTCACAGCATAGAGATGCCTAATAATGACATTCTAAGAAGCCTGTAACAGCTCACTGTTGCATCAAGACAGAAAATGTTTCATATTGGCAGTGTTTGTGGTGTTCTGTGTACCTTTTTTCTAGTAACAAAATCATGCTTACATTAAGCATTTTCAAAAGTGTAAGTTTTAAATTATTCACTGAAATAGAGAAAGTGATTGTGTGTGTACACGTGGTGGAGGAATAGCAAATCTGCGTGTTTCGCACACATTTCTGCATACTTGACAGTTTTTCCAACCTCATATTACAAAGAGATTACTCCTGCAAAGCCTAAATGTGTTCAGTGGCCCGAAACTTGTGCAACTCCTAATATTTTCATGAAATACAGGAAAGCTACTTTCATTAATATAAGCTAACATATTTTTCTTTTTATCCTGCTTGAAGCCAAATTTGAAATTTAAATAATATTTAGAGAGCCTCAGCATGAGTATTAGGATAGGCAACAAAGTAAGTTTTTTTTTTTTTTTGGTTTTTTTTTGCAAAGGCCAGATAATTTTAAAACTTCCCTCCTGTTATCAGAACTGAGAAACTTTCATAAGAAAGTGATGTGGCAGAAGGAAATTGCACTCCTACTCTGCATTTGAAAAAAACCAAACCAACCAAACAACCCAGAAGGTTACTGATCTGTTGGTCAACCCAAGTCTAGTTACTTTGGCATTCTAGCACTGTTTTGAGGAATATTTACTGCATTTAGCCCAAGAAATTTTAAATAGAAATTCAGGAGTATTAGAATGATGGATTAGTTCTGTAATAGTAGCTAACATCTCTTTAATCACACTAAAGATTGGAAGATTGGAGAAAGTAAATCCTTTGTTATATGTAATTTACAGTCTCATGCATGAATTGTTGACTTAAGGGCTTTGACAGATGGGACAAAGGGGAAAAAAAAAAGGCGGAACTGAGCAGTGGGTGCTTAGGCAGGGATTAAGAGGATTGGTTGGGAGAGTAAGAAAATCCCGAGTCCAGTGACTGCATTTGTGAGCCTGGGAGACTGAAAGTGACTGAGAGGATAGTCATATTGTGTGCGATGTGAAGGATTTTCTTGGGATTGAGGAGAATAATTTAGCAATGACCCTGCTTACCTCCCAATCCGCTCAGCCTCTAAGTTCAAGTAGGTAGGCTGCTCAGTTGTTTGCCACAAGATGATCAGTGAGGCTTATCTTGATTGCTGATATGGTAAATGGCAATGCCCCCCTTTCCTGTGTAGAGATTTTGTAATCTAGAAATGAACATTTGTAAAGTTATCCTTATATATTAAAAATGTGCCTACATGTCATTTAGGAGCGGGAACATTTTGTGGTATGAGATCAATGTGATTGCTGGTTAGTCTCTCTTGACTAATTTCCAGAGTGTTAGAAAAGCTTTATCAGTGTTATTAAAGATTCTCTTGGCTATAGATACATGAAGTCTTGTATTACAGGAGATAAAGAATTGATAAGCGAAATACAATTTTTGACATGGCTAAGGCAGCAAATGTAGTATGTTCACTTTAAAACCTGTATACATCTAGATGACAGAAATTTGAAAATTAATCAACCAAATGATACGGTGTTAGTTCATAATATGCTTTAGTTTATGTTTAAAATATACAGTGCTGAAAATAAATGTTTCATTTTTATTGCTGAAAGAATAGTTTTACATTTTATAATTATGGTGACTATTGAAAAAAGAAGAAAAAGTATCCAGCTTAGGATACAACAGAACAATGCAGGGCATGCAGTTATTTTAGTCATCTAATATGTCAGCATTCAAGAATCTGAACCGATTGTTTAAAAAAAATCTTGTACTTTGTTTCTTTTGTTGCTCATTTCCAACTTTGTCATCTGTCAGAATGCAAAAAAAAATTATCCTTCTATAACCATTGACAGGATAACACAAAAGCTGTCTCCAGGTCGATATTTTGCAGCAATATTTTTAACATACGAACAGTAGTTTTTATAATTTCACCTTGGTGCTCAACCATTTATTATCGTATCAGAAGCATGTCAGTAATTCCTTTCTAAATGTCTGCTTCTTTTAGTGCTGAGACCCACATCAAGGGCTTCACACTGAACAGTGCTGCCAGCAGCCTCCTCATCATATCGCAAGTTAGGCGGGATTATTTGAAAGGTATGTCACAATGCTTGACCTTTACGTCACATTAATGCCTCTGCAGATTTTTCTTGTAACGCCCTTCGAATACTTGGATAAAGGAGTCCATTTAGCAAATTACCTGCTTATCAAGAGCCTTTTGTGGTAGCTGAGAGACGTAAATTACTGTACATGCATTTATAATACAGCTTGAATATGAATGTACTTGTCATTTGACCACTTAGTCCAGTTTCCATTCCATTTAACACAAGATGGGTTTTCTTAAGATGAATCACAGCTCTTCAGACATGCAAAATTTGTGCTCCAGAACGAGAGAAAGTACAGGCTTTCAAGTGCGTTAAAATTCACAGCACAAGTCATTTTGCTTTAGAAATTAACATACTTTAGAGCATCTGAAACAATTCCCAGCAGTTGTTTCTTGCATATTGTGTTAGTTGTGTGAGATACCAGATGAGTTAAATTGACTGTTAAATGTGCATGATTGTGCACAAAATGATTATAATATTGATTTAAAAACTTAATCAAATACTTTTTAATAGTTCTCAATACCAACAGTAACAAAATACTCACTTTGGTTTTCTTCTTAACGGAAAAAGAAAAGATGACAGAAAAGAAAATGGTGGCTGAAGAGTATGCAAGGGTACCCAACAAGATGGTGGATAAAGTTTATAGTTGTGTTATTTTAGTTCTAGGCATTGGTTGTTTTGCAGCCTAGAGTTCAGCTCCGCAGCATTACATTTTACTCATGTAATTGTTCTGTAGAACTTTCGTGAGAGAGGAAAACTCTGCAAGCACGTAGTTTTACATGCAGCGCTGTCTTTTATCCCTGTGCAAGCCTAAGTGTTGATACGTATATTCATAGAATCATAAAGGTTGGAAAAGACCTCTGAGATCATCTAGTCCAACCGTCATCGGTACCTTTAAGCGTTAAAGTAGCTACGTACAAAGAAAATGTATTACACTGAATTGGGTTTTAATTTCATACCAGAAAATCCATTTTGGATTCTGCCATCAGTTAATTTTATTTCATTCCATTATGTGTAGCTGTGATAGCCCATACCCATGTAACATCAGCCACATTAAAATACTATGATGTGAGTGTTGACACACACGTTCTCACTTGTACTCTTTCCTGCAGCTGATGAACTTGTCTTCTTTCACATTCCTTCCCCATTCAGTCTCCAGTCTGACATCATTGCCTGGTGTCATCAACTGCAGTATTTGTGGTGAATGCAATTGCTTGACTTGCTTTTGGCAAGTCTTAAGTTTTTGCAGCTTACAAGTCCTTCACCTGACTACTGTCTGATTTTATTCTAATAAATTTTCTGCCTTTTCTTGTCCAGTGTGCCATGAAGTTTTGCCAGATCTTCCTAAATATTGCACACCAAAAATTTTTCCTTCTTCAGAACATCACTGATGTTTCTGTATTCTGCCAATCTCTTGTGCGAACTACATGATTTCTTTTTAGCTAGCGTACTACATTCTCTGCCACATCAACCTTCTCCCTTGCTGCACACTGAAAATGTTTCGTTTTACACAATACAAAGTTTCTCAAGAAGCCTGTGGAATTACATTGGTTTGCAAAATGATGTTCTCCTTTATCTTGTGCATTGAACAAGCTTTACTTTGGTAATTTAAGTGAATAGTCAGACTTGATGCTTGTTTGGCTTTTAATCTGAAAGATACGTCTCTCTTTGCCAGTGAAGCCTTGAAAATGCAACCTACAAAATATTTCAACCATGCTGTTAATTTTCTGAGGCTCACAGATTTCTCAGAAAAACTTTGGGCACAGTCTTCTTGTAATCTTTTGGTGGTGAGCTCCATTTGACCTACACCTGTGAAGGCTTTCACTTGCGTAAAACTTGCTTGCTTTATCACTTCCTCATACAGTTCACCATCATTCTTTGCTGTGTAATGTGGTATAGTTAAAAGTTTTTATCTAGGTCCCTAAGTATACTTGTAAGAGCTCTAATATCTTCTGGCAAGAACATGATGAAACCCAGGTTACTTTAAGAGTCAGAACTTCAGTTTCATGGTAGGGAATTTGCAGAGTTTATAGGAAAGCCTTTTAAAAGATTGTTGTCGTTTAACCCCAGTTGGCAACTAAGCACCACACAGCTGCTTGCTCCTCCCACCCCTGTGGGATGGGGGAGAGAATCAGAGAAAAAGTAAAACCTGTGGGCTGAGATAAAGGCATTTTAATAGGACAGCAGAGGAAGAGAAAGTAATAATAATGATAAAAGAATATACAAAACAAGTGATGCACAATGCAATTGCTCACCACCCTTTGACTGATGCCCAGCCAGTCCCCCAGCAGCGATCACTGGCTCCCTGGCCAGCTCCCCCCAGTTTCTATACTGAGCGTGACGCCATATGGTATGGAATAGCCCTGTGGCCAGTTGGGGTCAGCTGTCCTGGCTGTGCCCCCTCCCAGCTTCTTGTGCCCCTGGCAGAGCATGGGAAGCTGAAAAGTCCTTGACTGGTATAAACACTACTGAGCAACAGCTAAAACATCAGTGTGTTATCAACCTTATTCTCATCCTAAATCCAAAACACAGCACTATGCCGGCTACTAGGAAGAAAATTAACTCTGTCCCAGCTGAAACCAGGACAAAGATAAACGGTTTTCCCAAGCACATAGCTACCTGCTTTTAAGTACTGAAAAATCAAGGCATTCAATTATGAATTCAGATTAGTAGTAATAAGTGCTTTTGCATAAGGAAAAAAAAAGATACCAGGAAAATTATCTAGTATGCTAGGAGAACATAATTTCCTGCAGTAGTGCTGCACACATGCAACTTTCAAATCTTCCTCTGTCCTTGTTCTTGAGAAGGCTGGTCATGCTCCATGCTAAAGGGTTGTCCACACTTAAAGTCAGGAGAGAATTTGACCTTAGCATGTGTTTTAAGTTTGCTTTTTAGGTTTTGGGAATATTGCTCTTTCCCCCCCCTATAAAGAAAGGAAAAAAAAAAAAGAGGGGGGAGGGATGCAGAAAGAAAATTTGCTGTGAAGGAAGGTTAGGCATACTTCCCCCCCCGCCCCGGTAAAGGTAATATTTGGTTTCTGCAGTACCTGCATATTGAATTGGAATGTTAATGCTGTGGAGTTCAAGTGGGTGTATATTATGTTAGAAGTGTTATCCCTTGGTGTTATAATTATTATCTGTGATTAATCTTGCCTGTGCTGGTAAGGAGTAGGAGATTTTTACCAGAGGGGTATGTCTTTCTGTCTGTGTTTGCTCATGTATAATGTAAATTGACAAGACTTCTGGTTAGAGAAATGAGGGTGACTGCATCTGTGGTGGGTTTGGGGAATTTGTGGCAGATAGACAAAGGAATGATTTTGTTTGTTTTTAACATAGGTAATTGCTATAATTTTAGGAGTTCCTGAGGTAACTATCCAGTTTTGAGTTTATTTGTGTTGTCATACGGAGATTTGTGTCCTGTGCTTTTATTTAAAAAGTAAATGTTGGCAAACAAAGTTTTGGTGCACACTTAAAAAGACAAATCTGTACACTAGACTTCAGCAGTTTCAATAATGAATTGCATTTTTAAACTGTATTTATTCTTAAGTATGCCACATTTTTGGTTTTTAGTTACGAAAATTGATTATAGTTTGGAGAGAAAAATAAGCTGAAAAGGTCCCGACTTTAAGGTCATAAGGGAGGACATTTATGACACAGCTGCTTTACTTGAGCTGGATACTAAAATTAATTAAATGTTAATGCATCTTAATTTTTATGGAACAGATATTAAAGCATTTGAAAGTTTTTATTTGTGTGTGTATGTATGCACGCTATAATTCACTGCAGCAATTTTGGGGCTTACGTTTAGCAAAAGAATTATTTTCTGTACATATTTTTAAAAGGGTAGGTTTAATGATACCAGCAGCATGGTTGCCTTCTGAACTGAGATCAGATTTCCTTTTCCCTTATTTCTTTACCCATCATTAGATGCCATGGCTGTTTTAAAAGGAATGCTTGATAGCAGCTTGTTGCCTACTAGACCAGCAGTTATTGCGCTCACTCAGACTCTGGCGGAAAAAGGAGATTTAAAGAACCTGCAAGCACTTAAAAACATGCTGGAAGACGTCACAAAATCAATTGGTGTACCTCCCTCACTAGTTGCTAATGCTATTGCATTGGCTCATACTAAGAAGTAAGTATTTCTAGGACTGCTACATGTAATTATTTTATGCAGAGTGGTGGGAAATCACTTGCATTATCCATTTAATTCTGTTTCCATTCTTACAGTGTCCTAGATGTTAAAATGCTGATCAAGTTGATCAGTGTGCTGTTCAGTTCTGTTCTGGTATTGTTTCCCAAACACAGTTGGGGTTTGACATCATTTAATGAAATACAGGGATAGCTATGAAGAATTTGGGAGACCATAAAGTGGTGTAATTTGGCTTTGATAACTCTGTTCTAACATATTACACTTCATGTAAAGTGTTCTCCTTGGTCTTAGATCAAAAGCCCTATGAAATCTGAATATAAAATTGAATTACTTCATCAATATAAATGTAAACAATCTTGGAACTTAGCACCCACAGATTATGCACATAATACTTGTTTGGAAGCAAAAATCTGCTACATGTTCCTTTAGTTAAAATGACAAAATACTACTGTATTTACCCTCAAAATGCGAACGCCAGACATATATCTGTGGAGTGGTTTTGGTTTTTTTTTTTTTTTTTGGTCAGAATTATAAAAAATTGGCTGCTCTGCTGGTTTAGGCCGCAGTTATGATAATTATCCCCGCACTTGGAGTATCCTTTGATTCAACTGTTTACTTCAGTATCATGTTCTGCCTAGCATTGTTGTTGTAGTTGATATATTGGTACTGTACTAGTTTATTCTCTGTATAAAACTGCATGGGGGAAGCACTTCTGGGAGAAAGGGCGTACTATGAACTTCTCAAATATGCTTTGCAGGAACCAGTCTTCAGGAATCCTACAGATTTGCTTTATTTCAAGCCAGTTTCATCAGGTAGAGCTCCTGTGTCTAACTTAGCAGGAAAGCTGTAGAACTGTGCAGTACATAACAGATACCTGATCACCTCAGGCATGCCAGGCCAGAGAGAATAGGCACTCAAGTGTTTAGAACGGCAAGAGGACTTGAACTGAAGGAGAACCATGCAGGCTAGTTCCAGTAGTGAGCTCACTATGTTTGTAGCCACTGAAAAACAATCTGTCTGTAAAGGACTGATCCTGTAAATACTTAGGTCTGAGCAGTCCTTGGTGCACAGTTCTAGTGCATTGACTTTTGCCCAAATTAAACACTCCAAATAGGAGTGTTCAGGATTTGTCTCATAAGCTGCATATTTTCCTATATATCCATGTTGTAAGTGTTGCGAAGTCATGCCATGTTCTTAAGATGCAGATTGGTGACAAGAATAAATAAATTGTATGCAGGCAGAGATTATTTAAGCAGCATCAACTTTTCTTTTCCCATACCGAAACTAGTTCGGATGTATGAAAAGACTTAGAAGCAGCATAAATAATGTGCACCGTATAATCTTGCAAGCTGTACCTTGAACTCTGAAAAACAGATTCTTACAGATATTTTTAATACCTGGTCATTTATTAGATTCATGTTTCCGATAACAGTTTTCAAAGCATTTTTCATAGCTTTCAAATGTGCTGCGTTTCTGCTTCACCTAAAAGCATTTGTCGTGCTCAGATTTCTTTTTCAGTTGAATTAGTTTTTAGAGTGGACTGGTAAGAGATGTTGTCATTTGAACTTTTTAGAATGCTAGAAGTAGAGTTTACACTTTGGTGAATACTTCCGGGGTTATTTTATTAGCATCTGCTATACTTAGGCCATAAGACTAAAGTTGTTTAGACAAAGGTACTGACCAAATGACACTTAGTATTGTCTTTTGCATCCAAAAAGGCAGGCATGGGAAAAATCGGGTAAATAATTAATTGAATAGCATTAAAAAAAAAAAAAAACCCAAACCCTTGAGTTACATGTATTAATTATTCAGATACCTTCCGTTTAATGTTTTGATTTTGCCTTCTGGATTTGCGGAACACATTTTCTTAAAGCAGCTAGCTGAACTGTTCTTTCTTAATGAGGAAAAAGTCTGTCAAAATTACTTAGGCTTTGTACGGTTCAAAGGTCATTAAAAAGATTTTGCTTATGGGTTAATTTATTCATTCAGTCATAAATGGTTTCACTTTTACAATATCTGAGTGAAGTCATAGGTACTCAACCATTCCTGGGAAATAGAACCTTAATGTAGAAAACAAAAACTTTAATATAATTGCTTCTTTAGGTTTAGAAATCTTGATTTCAGAAACTAAGCCAGTTCAATCTTTCTTCCTAGCAATGACCTTGATGCTGCTGTGGAATACCTTGAGCCTCTGCTTATCTCTGGTGCACAGAATCCTGATGAAGCTGTCAGAAATATTGCCTATTTGTTAAGAAAAGTGTCTGAGGAAGGATTAGAACCAGCCTTGGAAAAATGTAAGTTAACTGCAATGATATTTAAATATTCTGACTAGACAGAGGTGTTACGGAAGAGCTATTACATGTAAAACCTGCTCAGTCAGCATAAATCATGCCTGAAGTTTACAAAAGTGGCTTTTCAATCAAAGATTTTCCTTATGTACCCGTCATTTTGCAGTCGGTGTGATGGCAGAACGACTGGCCAGTCAGTTTGGAATTTACAGACCTGTCACAGATCTCTTCCTTCAATATGTCAGTGCAGACAGAGTGGATGATGCCAGATCACTGATACAGGTAATGACATAACAAGAGAGGTACAGAAATGCTTAGAGCTCTTCAGAGGTTAACTGAGAAATTGTCAAAAAGAGGTGTTGTGTAGTATAGGCTAACACTGGTATGCTTTTGAATTACAGTGTGAGTAGCAGTAGCACCGTTTAGACCATGCCAAACCATGAGCTAGTACTAATAGCAGTAGCGGGTGCCAGATTTGGAAGATTTTTTTGTCTTTTAACAACCTGAAAGAAATAAAGGAAGAGTTGGGTGTTGCTTGAAACTCCATCCAAAGCAAATAGGCTTTTCTAAGTTTTCTGCCAGGCAGCAGTTACTTCTTGCAAACCATTTCCTTGCAACTTCTTACCTAATTTCTGAAGTGCTGTAAACATAATAATATCTTACAGCTGTACAATTTGCAAACCAGAAGCTGGTGGCGTTTGCTTTTCATGGACCTTATTTCACGTGGTTGCTATATTGTGTATGCTGCATTCGAGGTTTGTTAAGAGCCGAATTTGCTTTCTCTTCACCCAAGTGTCACAGATGCGGTAAAAGACAAATGCTGGTGTCTGGGCCACAGTCTCAGCTGAGTTAGTGAACTTCAGGGAATGAGGCAACTGCATTCATACCATTTGTACAGAGCTAAAGACAAAGCCGAGCCAGAGGTGGGATGAACCCTGGGTGATGGGAGCCGCTGCTGGCAGTGTGCACAAACAGGCTCCGTCGGGGAGGCTTATCCCAGCAGGTGGCAGTCCACCAGTCATGCCAATTCTGCAGATTGTCCTATGTGCATAGGCTTCTGCCTCAAGTTGAGGCCTCTTACCATCTCCTAGTAGTGCATACTACTCATTTACCAGTTCGAAGTATTTTAAGCTGTTAAAGAAAAATCTCTGCTTCATCCGTCAGATGTTTTACAGTATTCTGAGACCATTTTTTGAGAAGAACACATACCAACAAATGTGTTCAGTTAATTTTGCTACAGGATGAGGTGTATTATTTGTATATTCCCTGCTCTGGAATATTACTTTATTTATTGCTTAGCCTAATGGGTCATCTGAGTATTAAATTAAAAGGAGACTACAATTTTGATATAAAACCCTCTTTCTATATAGCATGAAACATCAAAATGCAAGAAAATCTCAAGTTAATCTTACTCTGCCTGATTTTTTGATTGCTCTTTGATTGAAGTGAATGAAATTGAATGCATGAATGAAAATTGGTTACAATTCCTTGCTTTTGTGAAGATAGGGGCTTTTGCCTTTTTAAGTTAAATCTTCATGTTCTTAAAGTTCTTCAAAAAATGGAATAAGTTCCATTCATATATCCTAAAACTTCTTACTGCAGCAGCATCCAACTGTTGGAATTAAATTCATGGCTCTATAGCATACTTGAAATAAAATTGTACATGCTGTATCTTCAGGGAGAATTTTAAAATCTGTCATGTTAGGTGGATATTCACAGATAAGCTTGAGTTTAAATTTCTGTGTATATGAGAAAATTTGTTTTTATACGGTGCTGGAAAAACTTTCAGTGGTGTTTAAACATTCTTGACTGCTATTGTGGATTGAGTATTCTACTAACAGGTAACTAGAAGATAGTAATAATCGCTGTCCACTGTTTGTTATTTTCTTGAAAAGTAAACCAGAATCTAAAGGAATTATTTTGCTTGTAATAATCTGAAATATCAGTATACACACGGAGAATGCTTGCTTTTAAAAATGCATTTAAGAGTGTTTTTAAAAGTTCAAGAAACAGCAACAGTGTCTGTTGTACTGTCTGGAGGGAGAATGCTTTTACTGACAACAGTCAGAAGTGGTTTGATTATGTCAGCGTGAAAGGGGGCTGTGAAAAACATTTCTCCAGCTAGACAGTCTCTTTCCTCTCAGAGCGTCCTTATTGCTTATACCGGCAGTAAGTGACAGTGGCTAGAATCAGTAAATAAAATACTGCAAGTTTCTCCCATCAATACTTTGCCTCTGTTTATCACCATAAAGCGAATGTCTTTGTCTGAACACTACGGGTACATTTGTGCCTTCGTTTGCCTGATGGAATGAGGCTTCACACCCTTTCACCTGGACCTTAACTAGCTTGTCAAACCATATGACACATACACTACATTCATAATGGCATAAACCAAAATTTGTTTGCATGTGCCTAAAATACTAACTGAATGTAGTAAACTCATGGTATGTGTATTTTTATATGTACAGTATTCTCTTCTTCCTGTGCATTTTGGTACTGATAAAATATCTTACAGCTGCTAAAAAGCATTGCGCATTCTAAGAATTTTAAGACTGACACCTTTGAGGAACATAAACTAAAATATTGTCTTGTATATTCTATTTTGCCCTTGTTTCTAAAGTAAAATAGATTTTTGATTTATCTGGTCTGTCTCAAACTTTTTTAAGTTCAACTTCTCTCTCTCTCTCAAACACTGTCTATTGCAGTGAAAGCCTTTTATAAAATAGAGAGATTGAAATCAGTCCTTTGTATGCATAAGTGTAGGTAATTATACTTTAAAGAGAACTTGCTTTGTACATTTTAATTTTTATAAAGAAACGAGCAGTTATCTCCCTGACACCTTATTAAATGTATAATTAACCTTATGATCCCTAGCTCACTTGTGAATGCTTGGCAGTATAATTGGAGAGGAATAGTGTTTTTCTTTTTCATTCTTTTGCAGTCCTAAACCTCGTTTTTGTGGTATGTTGAAGTATTAGTTTAATTCTTTCCTCTTTTGTTTTAAACAAACTTTATACCTATCATTTTAAAAACAATGTTTACCAAAATGGTGCATGAAATGAACTTGTTCCCTGTGTTCAGTGGTGGTTTTGGGTTTTTTGTTTCTTTTTTTCCCCAAACTAATGGTCAATTATTTACCTTGTAAGTAGGTAATTTATTAGTCTATTATTTTAAACATCTGTAATTGGAAGTTTTCACCTTAGGCATTTTGTTTATCACTAACCTACTCATGACTGCTACATTAATTATTTCTTTTTCTTTAGAGGTGTGGTGCATTAGTTGAGGAGAAGAGAACTTTAGTGAGGTTTATGGCTAGATCAGCATCGAAACCTGGACAGGTATAATATTTTTTCATGTATATCATTGTATATGTAGCAAAATACTATTTTATCAACCTTTGAAGTGTTTTGGATCTTGAACTTCACAGCTGACAGCTTTCTTAGGTTTCTCAGGGAGAGGGGAGGTTAATTTTCAGAGCTGGTTATATTTAAAGGAACAGTTTACTTCATGGAGCATGATGGAAAGGAGGGTGTAGTTAATATTTTTCTACTGTTCCAGTAATTTCCTGCATTTTTAATGTTATACCTACAAACATTGTGCTCTAAATGTTTGACTGCAGTGCCCAGTTCAGAATCGCAACCTGAAAGTACTTACTTTGTTGGCTACATTGTATGAATACAAATCCCCATTATAAACCTCAGCCTCTCTCTAATGATAAAATGCCTCTGTGTTTGTTTACATCACACATTCTGTATTACTTGTTATGGTGTTTTGGGCACGTATCTAGTTTGAACATCTGTTTAGATTCCTGGCTTTGTGCTTATTCCCTATAATTCAAAATGCTCTTATCTATGTGCCTGCTCTACTCCTGTCCCTCCCTCCTCATACGTCCCCCTCAAAGTAATAAAAAACCAAAACAACAACCAAAAAAAAAAAACCAAACCACAAACAAAACAACCCCTCCAAAAACATAACACTGAACAACAACAACAGAAAACCAAACCAAAAACACACTCACCCATGCAAAACCACATTGAATTCTTTTTCGTAGAGGAGCAGCATCAGAAGACAGTTAATACACAAACTAAAATAAATACTTTTCAAATGAGGAAAAATGCACATTTATGTTTTGTAGAAATTGCCATTAAATACTTATAGATGAAAAATTGTTCTGTTGAAGTGGTGATTACAAATAATGGTGATGATAAACACCATCTTTTGCTGTCTGTAGAAGAAATTTCAAAACTTGAAATTTTCTAGCTTTTCAAGCTGAAATTGTAATAATACATAGAAGTTAGTATGTGATAAAGATGTTATTAATTTCTATAAGCTTTTTTAATTCAAGACCTGAGAATTTTTGAAACTGAAACCAAAGGTTGAGGGGGGGTTCAAATTTAAGCACATTAGTTAGTGAGCTGACTTCTTTCAAGAACTGATCATAGCTACTATTGACCTCTAGGTCAGAGAAGGCTGCTGAGTGGTTTGCATTTTTTTTTTTTTAATTGGTTGAAATTCTGACATATTCTCATTAACACATGAATTGCTTCCTTCAAAAAGATTTGAGAAACTAATATTTAGGCTTCCTGAGTATGGGGTTTAGTCCTGTATTTTGTTTGGTTTATTTTGTACCTGATTTCTTTGACTATTTCTTACCTACATGTGAAATTTTGGGAAGGAAGTTATGTCTACTTTCAGTTGTACAGTCTATTCTTTGTTATCAGCACAGTTCATATCACTTAAAAGATCTGAAATAATTATTCTAACTTTGACAATTTTATTTTGTTCTTTAAGATTTGAAGTTAATGCTCTCTTTATCTGTGCACTAAATTTCATAGGCAAAGAAGATTGAGACACTTCTAGAACTGATTCCTGAGCATCTAGATATGGAAACTGCATACTGTTACCTCATTAGATGTTATGGTAATTTACTCTCCTTGGAATAGTTTTTTAATAAGAACTCTTGAGACATTCAAAAAGGTCTTGGAAACCCTTAGAAAGGGGAGTAGGATCTATACTGTGTAACTTAATTTACAGTTTGAGCCACAAAACGGTGGGGGCTTTGTATGGGGGTTTTTTTAAGTCTTGTGGGTCTGTATAGTGTCCTACCTATTAGGTTGGGAAAGCAACCAACTGACCCAAGCCCTGAATTTTTTACAAAAGAAGCTGTATTAGATTAAAGGATACTGCTACAGTAGAGGCTAGGTAGGGGCTTTGTGGAATAAAAAAGAATCCATTTTAACCCATGGGGAGAAATATTGTAGAAGTGAATGCCTTTTAAAATGAATCTAGTTTTTTTTCCGTGAAACATGTAATAAGTATATTAGTTCCTTTTATGTGTGCGTTTCAAAACAGTAAGTGATTAGTTCTATCAGTAATGTGCAAGGACCATGTTGTTATTAGTGTAGATTGTTTAAACCTGTTCTCATTTACCTGAAGTTAATATTCCAGATATTCATTTGGATTTACCTAAACAGTTGATTTGAAGTGCTAATCAGTTCTCTTTATAGTTGAAGTCAGAGAGGAACAGCTCTTAAAAAATCAAGTTGCTTAAATATGTTTATTTGCAACACTCACTTGAAAAACCAGGACACATAGCCCCTATGGCAACACTGAGTTGGGTGCTTGTGTCTCTGTGCTATAGTATCCTTTGCCTTGAGTACTGTGATATGGTCCTCCAGTCTTATTACAGGGAGTAAATACTCTTCACATGTATATTACAAGCAAAAAGATACAATGACAGAAGCCCTTGTGCTCCAGTCTGTCACACAGGAGATAAATAGGAGTAATTAAGTAAATCACTTCAAACTCAAATCCCAAGGTATGGTGTTAAAGGAACACAAACTTCACTGTATTTGAATTAACTTGTAGAAGTCCTCATGATGTAGTATCTAACTTAGAAAATTCACTTGCTTAGTAACATTCAAAACAGCAATTGCTACCAAAATTGTTTAGCCTCATAGTTTCATTCACAGCAGGGTAAGTTTTCTAACATGTTTTTATAAAATGAAAAAAACGCCCTTTTATCACCAGCACTGTACTTGCTGCTTGACACTATCATTAGCCCTTTACTGCTTTTACCTCGGTGAAAAATCTGTAAGTGAACTAATTAATTTTTTCAATATCCTTTCCAACTACATCATAGTACAACAATTCCATAAGGAAATTGCAAAGAATCAGTCACTTGCTCTATTATACCTAAACCAGTGTCAGAATGTATTCAACATGTGAAGAGATGGTCGCTGTAGTTTCTTCGGCCAGAGACATAGCTGGCTCCGTAGCGATTTCTAGAGGAGACCTTCAGTACCGGCATGAAGAGTTTTAAAAGCTGTTCCCAGGTTCTTCTGTACAGGCATCTCACCTGTATGAGACATCAGTTCCGCTCCTGTATCGGGTAGAAGAGTGCACATCGGTTACTTGACCCGCTTTACCAGGGCTGGGCTAGATGAGTCATGCTAGGATATCTTTGCATTTTCTATTGCTTCTTTCTGTTTTAAGGAAGTAAGGTGTTGCCCTACTCTTAGGATATTCAGGGGCATTGACTGCATTCTGTCCCCACCGTGCATAATGTGTGCAGACCTGTACACATGAACAGCAATTTAGCTATCTCTTCCCCTCATCCCCTCTCTTCTGTTTGATACTTTCTGCAGTGGTGGGTGTGTTAGTTTCATTTGGCTGCTAAAATCATCAGCAGCAAAATACTTAACACAACTGAAGTCTAGAAGGCTATGCTTAGGTTGTGTTCCAGCCAAGAGGGCTAGAAGTAAGGTCTTTATTTCATATTATTTAAAAGATTTTATTTTTGTGTTTTTCACTTTACAGTTAATAACCTTTAAAACATGATTTCTCATTTTGGGCCGAGTCCAACCTTGTAGTATCATCATTTTCTAGAGAATAAATGATTCTCCTGTCAGGCCCATTGTTACTTTTAATTAGTTAGAAAGGGGAGTGAAAGATGAGTACTATTACTACAGTTGGTTACTGTTGCTAGTTATCAAAATAAATGGACAAATAAAATTATAATTGTTTATGTGCTTAACAAAGATATAGTAGAATATAGATCACAGCTGAAAGAAGTCTGATCATATGTCAGACATCCATGACTGAAGAAATAAAGGGACCTTTACTCCTTTCCTTATCCTGAGGTATGATGCACTGCCAGGACTAGATTTCCCTCACCTGGTGAGGTGAATAATTCTTTGCTGTATAAGAAAAAGGAAATAGAAATAGGTGAAAAAACATTTGTGTGGTCCATTAAACGCAATCTAAGAATTGGCTCTTTTTTGTTTGCTTGTTTTCCATGCAGTAAATACATCTATTTTAAAGAAATAGAAAGTTAACGATTTCTATTAGGCTTTCATTAAACCATCACTTCATGCAGCTTCTGCAGTAGCCTCCCACATTCAAAAAGGAGCTCAGCCACTTGCCAGATGTGAATGGGAAGCTTTTTCTCATGAGAAAGGGACACAAGCTATCCATTTCTGCATAATTAAATTATTTAATAATTTAATTTCCTTTAAGAACCGTTGTTTTTGTAGCCCCTATGTGAGTGAAGATGGCGTTTCCAAATGTGAACAAGTCCGAACCTGAGACAGCTCCCATGCTGCAGGTGTTTGCGTTTTCCCAAGCAACAAAATTAATTTAGCCAGACATGATGACTTCCTCCTTCACAAGGTGCTAGGAACTGTTGTACTGCTGCTAGGACCCTGAGGACAACAGTGAAACTGTCAGGGGTCACTTCAATTTCATCCTGATGCTTCTCCAGCACATGTCCGAGCAGCAGAAAAGTCTATGGTTAAGCGTGAGGCAGTGTAGGAGGAGGAGTTTCTCCCCTCGGCCACTTTAGAGGAAGGAAAAATATACTGCACTCTTCTACAGCTAGGAGTGAACAGTGCTTTAACTAAATGAAGAATGGATTAGTTAGAACTTGAAGGGGATGGTGCCTTTTATGAAATATCCAGCAAAATGTTATTGGTTACCTAAGCAGTTAAGGTTTGTAATGGTGGTAGTGGATCAACAAAAATTTTCTCCTGCTCAATAGGATGAAATGGGTTTTAATTTGTGTTCTAAAATGAGCATCTGACCTTTGTTTTCTTTGTTCCTTTAGGTTACAGTTTCGATGTAGCCAGCACCTGGAACCATAACAATATTCTGCCCTTACTTAAGGGAATTAAATTCTGTTCTAGAGTTCTCATATGTTGAACTTGGGTGGCTTTTGTTCTAGCTTTTCTTTTTATTTTTTATCATTAGCTTCAGAAGGAGGCATGTGGCTCTGTATCTTGCATCCTAGAGTGGTGTGTTTTCACTGTGCAGCTCCTACTCCTTTGTGGCTCCAGCACCTTCTTGAAGGAATTGCTCATCCAGCCTCAAACAAAAAGGAAGGCTAGAATGGCTGTATGTTCTGTTCTCTTCTGCAAACTGTCAGTAGGATATGTAGAATATCTGGAATATTTGGAATATCGTATGTTAAAATATTTAGAATATGTTTTGGCAAGTAGTAGGAATGAGTGACATAGTGGATGGAAACAGGTGAAAAGAGGAACGCTTAAGCACTGGGGGATTTTTTGATTTTGGTGGTGTTGGTTTTTTTTCCCTGCAGAATTGGATGGGGATGTTGCTTCTGTAAAGGCTGTGTACGAGAGAACAAAAGCGAAGAATATACAGCTGCACGAGCTATCTCTGAAATCTTTAGCAGCTTTTCTGAAGAAAGTAGGAGAGCCTGTCCCTTTCACTGAACCCCCTGTGAGTATTTCCTAATTAAGAAATAGATCTGCAGAATTGTGTATGTTCAATGTTAATAAAACAAACTGCATGAATAATTACATAGGGATTAGATATCTGCAGAGACTCCTCAAAGGAGGTAATGTATGAAGTACTGAGTGTTGTAGGAGCTATAGTAATCTTGCGTTGCATTTGACTTGAGGAAATAAAACCTCTTGGGGCTTATGATATTTAAACTACCTGATCCTTATCAGGCACTCATCTACAGGTGTACCTTTATCAAATGTCCCTAGGGCATTTATCTTAAGCAATGGAACTTTAAAAGGCTTACAGGACGTGTATTTCATCAACAATTAATGGGGTTTAGTTTTCATTAATTATCTGTTTTGCATCTACTATAAGTTGCTGCTTTAGTAGGATGGGATTTTAGAACTGTAGGAATTATTTTTCTATTGCAGCTTTGCTTCTAGCTGCCTTGCCAACAGATATATGCAACTGTGCAAATATATCTTATTTGAGGGTGACAAGTGGCATGACGCTGAATCTGTCAAGGCTGTAAATACTTCCTTCACATCATTCCCTTGACTAATAGTCTAGTAGTACCATTTCAGTGAAGCAGACTTTAAAGACATTATATTTTCCCTTTGTAAGCAAACTTTCTATTGCCATTGTCTAGCCACTTTTTATATTTTAAAATAAGTGTTTTCCTATAGTTCTGTAAAGACCTGATTATATGCTGTTTCTCCCTATTGCTTCATGGTAAATGTGATTTTCTTTTCTCATCTTGCAAAGAACTGGACAAAATTTTGGCATAAAATGTTTGGTTTAGCCTTCTAACAGCTGTGGAGTTTTTTCTGCAAATAGTTGATAATCTGAATTTTTATTTGGACTGTGTAAATTTAAAACCTAGAATGTCTGTTTCTTCCCTGCACCTAGTGAAAATAAGAGTGGTTTTTTCAAAGTCAGTGAAATGATTAATTTCCCAATTTTCCTGTTCAATTTTTCTGTAATGCAGCTTGGTCTTTAAAAGAGTCTCATAATTTTTTTTTGACACGATTGCAGATTGCAGTTAAAAAGTATCTTCACTTTTTAAATGAAATTGATTATGTTATTGCATTTTGTAATGGAAGCTTCATTACGCATTTTTGGCAAGGTTTTCCTTTTCTTTTTATTCTCTCTCCCTGGTACTTCCCTTAATTATACAGACTTCAGTACAGATCTAGTTTTGCATGACAGAGCATAATAGATTTTGCTTTTGTCAGGACATTAGACTTTGTTCAGAATTAGTAACTTTCCAGTTGAAACGATGTTGAACTTCTTTCTTCCACTCTATTTATAGGAGACATTCAAGTTCTATGTGGAAAAATGGAGGAAAAGAAGATTGGAAGCATCATGAACAGACAGTCTTTTATGCTTTAGTTGTTTATGAAATTGTTAAATATTACATTCAATAAAAATTAAAAAAGCACGTTGTTCAGTGTCATCTTTAATATAAATCTGTGTTTGAACAGCACTTTCTATAGCTGTAACTGATGGAAACATTCATTAATAGAAATGCTATTAAAATTGCTAATGAAATACCAAGATGCAGCTTTTTCTAGGCTATTTCTGTTTTGATGTATGATCTGCCATAACCTGAACTGTATTTTGGCTCCTATTGATTCACCAAATATATGTATGTGAAGAAAGTTGCTAGAGGGCTATGTAACTGTAACTTAAGAAAACTGTCTTATCCTTTGTTGTTCTTTGCCTGATCGATGTACTTTGGGGTGAAAGTAGAAGGGTAAAGAGCATCATCTTCAGGATT
Source organism: Scopus umbretta (assembly GCA_013400535.1). Lineage (NCBI taxonomy): Eukaryota > Metazoa > Chordata > Aves > Pelecaniformes > Scopidae > Scopus > Scopus umbretta. Next base: position 44,832 of record VZTL01036459.1, read on the forward strand.
CATCTGTATCTACACAGAAAATAAACACATTTTTTTTAGATATCTCCTAAATGTGCTTCTCTTGTGTTAAGTATCTCATTAGGGTGTTCGATATTATAGGTAAAGACAGAATATTTCTACCTTCTACACTAGCGTGTGTGTTGTAGTTTTATAGAATCTTTAATTCGTTCTCTTAACTGTTAGTCCAGTTAATTTTATGGGTACAAGAACTGCATATCCATGAAAACGTGCCTTTTAAACAAAGAGGTGCCCATTATTTACAGGGGTAGCAGTTGTTTACTCGCTGGCAGACCGGTGGGCATGCTTTATTTGTATAAATGTGGGAGTAAACCTAGTCTGATGTGAAGTGTAGCAGTCCAGAGTTGTGGGATCATGAAAATAAGACACTTGGAAATTATGAAGATGGAAGAATACAGAGAAAATACATCCATTATCTCTGTGAATATTGACGCAAACTCAGAAATGCGCACCTTGGTTTAACAAATGGAATATGGTGCTTATACAGTACTTCAGATGGGTTTTAATGAAATGAAAGCTTGCTTCTGTGCGTTTAAAAAGTCTGATTGATCTTTACATTTTCAGTTAGTTAACCTTGTCCTTCTTAGGTTTTCCCACAAAGGCAACACTGTGGTAATTAAAAATTCATGTGTGCACACAAGGTTTTGACAAAGTTTCGAAAATTTGTACAGTAATCTGAATGTGTCAAAGTTGGCAAGAAATCGGGACCTAATTTTTTAAAGTAAAATTTCCAATTCATTAACCAGCTAGTGTTATTTATAAATACACAGAAAATTCCTGCTGTACTCAAAAAATGAGGCATAACTCATCAGGGTCTGAGGCGAGCGGTAAATTTTGGTTTCCAGGCTGTGTGAATCCTAGCTGTGTCTGCTCCATTGGTGTGGTTTTACGATGACCTTCGTTGCTTCACGCGCGTAGAGTCGGCGACGTACTGCGCCTACGTGGCTCTGACCCTCTGGCGCCCTTTGTCCCTGGGTTGTCAAGATAAGGCATTAACACTTGAAATTTCCTTCATAGCCTAATGGTGGTGTGCCCTATCTGAACGCAAGCCTAGGCGGTACTCAGTTTATTTCATTTCACAAATGGAGGTGTTTCTTTTTTCTAATGCTACGGCTACCTTACATGTGTTGCGGTGCAATAGCAGCATAATTGAAGACTGTGTCAACTAGTTGGCAACCCTTTCTCTAGTGCCACAGCTCTTGCTTTTAAAGGTCATCTCGTGAATCTCTCAGTTGCACGGCGGCAGCCGTGTTCCAGAAAGTGGAGTCCTATCTGAGCGAAACCGGAGGCAATGGGCCTGTATGCTTTTTGAGCTAAGCTAGGGCACAGGGTAAGGAAGAGGATGAGTATTACTTGAAGCAAATGCCAGGTCATCACAGAGGAAGTTAACAGCAGGTGCGTAGATCTTCACTGTGTTTTTGGCAAGGAGGTGGAATCTCATGTGGTGGTGGCCCAGGTGCAACTGACCATCAGGTGCTGCCTCCGTCATTAGTCGGTGCTGTGGTACTGGCAGGTTGTGTCTCCTGGCTGCTGCCTTCGGAGGCAGAACAGCAGCACACGACACCGCAGCCAGATGCACGACCGCCTGTTCCTAGTGCCCGTGCGTGAGGTCTGGCCATGCAGGATTGGTACTAGTTAGCATCTGCACCTTTTTCTTCTAACTCGCTTGACTTGGACTCTTAACAGAATAATGCCCTGTGATTTTATAGTTGCAGTTGTGGAAATGGAAAGTAGGTTTGGTAGCCTGTAACTGAAGAATATCAATGACAATTTTTTCAGCTCTGAAACTGCATTTTGAGTGACCTCACGGAAAGCTATGGCCTGAAAGAGCCGGCTGCCGAGCTGATTAAACATCCGTTTAATGCTCATGCTCCGGCAGTGCCAAACAGTGCCAGGGTTTTGTGGCAGCAGTGGGAGGGTAATGGGTGAAGGTGCACACTGACCGCTTGGGACCACGTTGCAATAGCCCTGGCCCATGGAGCCTTGTGGCAGAGACGGAAAAGCAGAAAGTAATCAAAGGATAGGGAAAGGCTGTCATTGTGTGATAATATTTCTGTTTTTCTGTTCCAGTAGATGTTTCATGTACAATTAAGGAACAATTACCCAGGGGAGTGCCGTCTCTCCTGTCTTTAAAATGTGGGACAGTGAGGGATTTGTGCCACTCCGGGACACAGTCATCTCCGTCTGAAACAAGGTTATACTGGGAAGGTTTTGCAGAGTCGGCATTTGTGCTGACTCTTCTCGAATGCGCTTGAAATGATAATATTTCTTGTGCATTGGTGTGCTGAGACTCGGCCATTTCAAGCATGAAGAAAAATACAGTTCAGAAGGTTAGCGTTTCTTCACCAAATAAGTAGGCAGTTTCATTATTTATTTCTTCATATTCAAAGAAAGAAACCTGTAAGATGACAAAATGCAGAATGGCAGTCTGGCAAACGTGTCGTGGTGATTCTTTAGTCCAGATACCAAACGTACTCTGTCATACTGACCATAGCGCTTACCCCTTTAAAGCAGAAAAGAATTATTCGCCACGGGCTAGTGGATAACTGGGATTGTGCAAGATCCAGAGCAGGTGCGGTGTCTGTGAGATAGGAGTGCGCTTTTCCAGAGGCCTCTGTGGGAAGCTGAGAGTGTGCTGACATGAAATGACCTGACATGTTACTGTAAAAAGCAAATTGTGTGAGCGTGTATGTGTTTGCATAATAGCATGTCTTGATGGGGGTTGAGAGGACTGGAGAAAGCTTGCTGCTTGAATTGAGATGACTTAAATCTCACTTCTGTGCCCTGTGCCACGTTACGTACTCGCCTCTTTCCCCCACTCCCCTTGAGGTGTAGGGGCAGGAGGAGGGTGCTTTTTGATTTTTTTTTTTTTTTGAGTTTAGTGTGGGAAAAGTTTCCTTGTTAACTACCAATGTAGTCGTTTTGCAGCATGATAATTACATGCTGTAGTTCTCCTTACCTAGTAAAACAGTTCATTCAACTCATTGTCTCCTGAGACCCTTTTCTATAGCAAGAAATGAGGCTCGGTAGGTTAGTAGCTGTCTTCAGGCTTCCTTAATACGTACCCACTGTTGAAAATGGAGTAGCTGAACGGATCGTGTCTCTGGCAGCGGCAGCTCAGAAGGTTTTTATAGATTGAATGCCTGAGTCAGCAGGATTCCAGCTGCAGTTTACAGTAACAAGGGAGGATCGTACCAGTGAAGGTAGGATCACGAATGCACGTAGGATCGTGAGTGCACATATTGACAGAAATAGACTAGAAGCGTGTTCACCCGAGTACTGCTGTATTTACTGCTTTTCTCAAAGGTGTGATGCTTCCAGACTCTCCAGGAACACAGCAGAGGAGGAAGTGACAGAAGTGATGGCTGTGACCTGGAGGTTTTGCTGTTCGATGCAAGAAGCCTGTCAGCATCTAGAAGGAATGTCCAATTTCCCGCACTAGTATATTGTTGCTGTAAAGGTGGAAAAAAGTGAGCATGTAAGAAAAAGCTGAGACTGTCACTGAGTTTAGCCTTTTAAAGTAAAGATTTCTCTGCATTTCTTAAAATTATTCTCATAATTTCTGTGTAAAGTCAACTGCAAAAAGAGAATTCCTTTCCAGAATGGCTGCAGCCTCTGGTGGTTTGCCAGTACTTCTGTGAATCAATAAGCAGAGGAAACCCAATATCCTTTTAAGTTAGTGGCTCCAGCTGAGACTGTAATGTAATCCGAGGGCATCTTCCTGAGTGTGAGCATGCAGATCCTCAGCTACAGGAGCAAAGTTCTGGGTTTCCTGTTAGGTATGGAAGTAAGAGCAGGTACGGAAGTTTGAGGCTTGAGTTTTCTCTGCTGTTTCCTTGTAATTAAGAAAGTGAGAGAACAGAAACTGTCTTATGCAGTGCAAGCTATAGTTGGGGGTTCCACGTTGATCTACTTTTAGATAAAAGTATTAATGCAAGGTTTCTCTCATACTCTTGAACCTCTGTATTACAATTGGCTAATGCTTCACAACCTCTCGTGATTACCTTTATAACACTGTGATAAAGCAGCGGTATCTATAGAATTGCTATTGTCTGCAGCAATGGCTCCAAACCTCTTCATAGCTCTGTGTTTCTCGTAGTTATTTCACGCAGCTACAAGTGCCAACAAACTCAAGGTTCAGAAAGCAACAAACCAGTCTCATGGTGAAAGTGATGAATCTTGCAAACTAGTGACAAATTTGATTCTTGGTTATGCAAGTAGTTTGCATCTGCTGTTCTCCACATAGTCTGTGAGACCAGAGCAAATCTGAAAAGTGGAGTTACGGGAGGAGTTGTAGATAGCAGAGATGAACTTTCAGGGGAAGAGAGGAGGGTGAACTTCTAGACAGAAAACAGTTTGGGCTGGAAGGAAGGCAGGGGAGTGTGGACAGGACAAGGCTGGTCTGGCCAACCTCCTTCAAGGTTGTGGAAGAAGGCTCTGGAAGGCTGTTTTTGCTGCATGCTGGCTTTTTTTTCATGGGAGAGGACCTGTGAGTGGCTGTCAAAAACCAGGATTGCCGCAGAGGAGCTCTGAAGGGATTGGAAGTACTGGGAAAAATACCTAGGTGGGAAGGACGAGAATTGGTGTTGTGGGTGGCAATAAGAAGACAAAGCTAGCAGCTTCAGCGTCATGCCTTAGGCCTGGTTGGATTGGGAGTGAATGGCCATGAGGGGAAGGAGCGGCCCTCGAGTCACTGGCAGTGGGGGTTGATGACACAGCACCGTGGATCTTTGCCTTTCTCATGGCTCCCACTGTCTCCTCAGCCACTTCTTGAGACGAAAGCAGTGGCAGCAGCAAGTGCTGCTAAGGGTGAGTTCACTGCCAAGCCTGGCTCAATGAAGGAAGAGGCTGTGAAGGACTGATCAGAACTGCTGAGCCAAGCCTGGTCCTCTCATGCCTTTCCACCATGGGGAGTCATGATGATACTAGTCCTGTAATTACAGCCGGGTAACTGAAGGAACAGGAGCATCATCACACGCCAGAAATCCCAAAGGAAGTTTGTTCCAGCAGCGGCCTCTTAAACCTCACGCTTTTCAAATTTGAAAGCAGCTGTAGGAACAAGTATGTTATGGCTGTAATTTGGGGTGGTTCTAAAGATGAGTCTGTATACGGGACAGTGTTTAGCATTGCAGCCATCAGGACTTCTTTGCATGTTCTGATACGGAAGTTGCAGCCTGAGGTGAGGCTCCAGCCAAAGCAACTGTGTTAGGTTGCTGAGCACACTACCTAGCCATACCCTGAAAAACTTTCTGCCTAAACCAAAAATAAATCGAGAAATTGCCCTTGTTACTTGCAGAGTTCCTTGGGATTGCCCTCTGATTAGTTTAGCTAGTAGCTTGAACCAGTTCCTGTGTGAAGGTTAGCTCAACTAAATCTTGATCATATCTAGCAATTGTCCATTTTTTAGGGCCCTTGGAACCCTTCGTAAATAAAATTACGCTCTAAAAATTGGAAATACGATAGAAAATGTGTGCTCATTGGAAAATCCATTAGGAGCTTATATCCGTAGACTTTGCTTAAACAGGGTTTTTTGCTTTCCGTCATGATTTTGTTGACTCAGCCTGTATTTCAAAGATTAATGTTCAAAGTGAGAGAGCTACTAATACCACGTCGCACCTGGTTAATTCTCCAGCATTCCAGGGAGGAGGAAAAAACCCTGATCAAGTGTGATAGCTGAAAATAAATAAATGTATAACGTTAAATTATTTTTTAAAACACCTTTCAGTTTTCCATCTTTTTTTACTGTTTTAATGACAGCCATATTTTTCATCATCTATAGTATGTATAAAATACTGTGCTCCAATTGTTTTTATTCCCAGGAACACAATTTCTGCATTTGAGTATCTTTCTCACTGACATCAATAACATTATAAATTTGTCTAAATCCAGCAAGTAAAAACAAGGTTGAAAACTATGTTTTATACCACTAGCTGCAGGGGGCATAAAATTACGGTAATTTGTGGCTCTACTATTGTCAGTCATGTACAAGAGTTTTTTCAAGTGGAAATTTATCATGCGCCTGGCACTGAACATGCTACAACGCTGCGAGGCGTTTTTCTAATGCAAAAGCACTGAGAAATGCCCTATGAAGTATATAAAGCTAAATACTCATTCACCTTTCTTTTGTCTTGCTTTTAGAAGGGACAAACCTGAAGCAAGCGTTTTCCAAAGCATTTGACAGTGGTGAGCTCTGCTGTAATCAGACAGCGCGCTTTTCTAGGTAACAACGATACTTGGACAAAATGCTTTTTTTATATGATTACTAGCAGGAGTTGTGGGTACAGGGGGACGGTAGGAAGGCAGGTACAGCATGAGGTGTGAACAGCCGGAGCCACTGTGCACGGAATTACGGTGGAAGTGGTGGGAGGGTGCCAGCTTCTTGACTGTTCTCGCTGGCCCGAAATGGCCCTGCAGCTCTTGGGAGGGTGGCAACTCATGCCTGTATTGCTAGGAATTACAAGCCAAAAAGTTTATTAAATGATTGTATTAAGGGGATGCTAAAAGAGCAAAAAAGAAGTTGGTGCTCTGCCTTTCTCAGCAGAGGTCAGAGTCGCTTGAGGTGATGGCTACCACAGGTTTGACCTCCAACTTACCCACCTGGAAATCTAACCACTGCCGTGTGTAAGGTAGCATCCCGCAGCTGGAGGCAGCTAACTAGGACAGCACATGCCCTGTTTTTCAAAGTGTTCAGTTTGCGCAGTACATTTTGTTGTTGCCTGGTTTGGAACTCCATGTTTTGGCTTTGTGCCTTTCTACAACTGGTTGAAGCACTGCTGCAAGGTGATAAGCTATTTTTAGCTAAGAGTAGTAGAAGATCTGTGTGTTTGTTGAAAAGCAATCGTTAAGGTAATACTCGGTTCTTCGAGGGCACTCTTCCTAGCGTCATGTCTAGCCTCACAGGAAGGAAGATGTTTACTTGTGTCAGGGAGGAGCTGGTGGTGGAGGCTGGACTGGCACAGCAGAGGGCCTACTTTATGGTTTTTCTTCTGACTTGCTCTGTGAAACACTAAGTCTTTTTTATGTTAAAAAAAGTTTCTGTTGTTGTTTTCTAAACCCTTCCCCCAGTAAATGAAAGTGAGCAAAGTTGCTGTCTTGAAGAACGATGATGTTAACTTAACTAGTACGGTTGTATATCATCGCAAGGCTCTGGATGTTTTGGGTTTGACTATTTGTGAATGCTCATAGATTTCCAGTTGCTACGGATTTGCTTGAAAATTCAGTACTGAAGTAGTAGATGACTATCTGGTGGGCTAATTTGCTTGTGTACAAAATACAAGTTATTTCTGAGACAAGTGGCGTTGTTTGTTTACTCACCACATGGGTTCTGGCCAGTACCTCAACCTCAACCCACTTGTTAAACATGAAAAATAAAGGCGAGACAGAAACATTACTGAGATATGCTAGAAATCTTAGCAAAATCTGATTAGATGCTTAAAAAGGAGCAAAAGATCCAAACGTCTTGTTGATGGGAGAGGCTGGTTCTGGACCTGTGATATAAAGGTTGAGGGGGTCTGTTAAGTTGCACTTTTGTAGCACTGGAAGCATTACAAGTATCAAATTGTGACAATGAAAGCCAAATAATGCCAACAAAATGTGCAATTCAAAATAACTGTAAGTTTGACTTAATGACAAAATAAACATCAACAGTTTTATAATTAATTTTATAAATCGGCAACAGCACTTTTATAAATCATGGATCTGAATTGCTTTTTAAATATTCCCTGAAAAGAAATTGTGAGCTATCATAGGCATTAAAGTTGTGTGTGTCTATACATACGTATGTAATCTATTCATGCAGATACCTCTACAGATACATATTAATATGAACACACGCACATTCTCTATATAAGCTTTTTAAAGCTCGTCAGTTCTTAAAAGGGTTAAGCAGTTTTAAAATTACTTCAACCCACTGCTTAAACATTGTTGCCTTAATTAATAGCTGCTAACATATGAAGGGCTTGTCTTGGCTCTCGGAGTATAAAAAAAAAAAAAAAAAAAGCAGCAGTGTGTCACAGAGCTCCATGTACTGTACACTGTTTCTTGTCTACTGCCATTAAAATTAATCATTGTGGCTAAAACCTGAAAGGTTTGTTATTTCTGGTACAAGTGGATATACCAGCACCTGAAACGTCTTACCCATAGAGTCTCCTTGCGTAGCATATTGTTTTGTTTGGGTTTTTT
>VZTL01036461.1:1723-12319 GCA_013400535.1 Scopus umbretta
CCCCGCCCGGGGGGGGGGGGGGGGGGGTGTAAGGTGAGAGAGCAGCTGTGAGGTGCTTAGTTGCCAACTGGGGTTAAACCACAACACCTTTAAAGAAAACATAGTCAACAAGTGTGCCAATGTGTTTTCTTCACAGGCTTTTACCCCTGTGCAACAGAATCTTAGAATCAAAATTTAGGTTGGAAGGAACATCCAGAGGTCATCTAGTCCAACCCTCTGCTCAGAACATGTGTACTTAGATCAGTTTCCTCAGGGACATGCCTCCAAGGAAGGGGATTTCAAAACTTCCCTGGGCAACCTCTTCCAGTATTTAACCNGCTGCACAGCCAGTTGAAGAGGAAGGCAACAGGAGAGAGACTCAATGCTGTAGAGTTATATGCAAAGATTGGGGGTAATTCTGGATTCCCTGCATGACTGAGGTAAACCAAAATATGCTTCAGTACAGTGAGAAAACTGTGGCAGACATACAAATGCAAATGTTTTTGCTGTTCAGACATTTGCCTGTATTATTCTCTTGTTGAAAGTCAACATGGACTGATTTTTGAGAGAGTTTCAAAACCTGCCTCTCTTTGCTTCAGTTTTCAGTGTTCTCATGAGGTGGTGGCTCGAAGAGGTCCATTGCCCTATCAGCAAGGTCACAGGGCCTGCAAAATGTGCCTTCACTGCCACTTTGATTTACACCTTAGTTCATTCCTGACCATGTGACTATACTCATACTGTTTTACTCCAAGTGTCTCTGGTACGAGCTGCATGCCTACTTTCATCAGCAACTGCTCAGGCAGCCCCAGCCACGCCCTGCTGAATGCAATGCCCACCCTCAGCATCACTCTACATAAACGTTTTCTCAGGCCGTTACATAACTCTCCTGTTATTTTGAGCACTCTGAAAGAAAAGCAAAACAAAAAATGGTAATGTCTCAAGGCAGCAGAATGTCAGCTTTGGCTGAGGGAAGACTTGGAACAAGTGCTTGCAGAGTGGACACAACATCCCACTTCAGAAGTTCTAGAATATCCACATTATATATCATATATCTGGTATAGACATGAGCCACTCCTTATCAGCTGGCCCAAGGCTGTCTTCATGTCCTGTCCACAAATACAGTATATGTATTACCAAAATTCACCACTGCTTACCCCAGCACCAAACTCTAGCTGAAAGGATACAGTCATTGTGGGGGAGCAGAGGGGGGCTTTGGAGCAGTAGTCAGTGTTAGGCTGAAGGACGTGTCTAGAGTACATTTTGAAGACATACATGGTTGCAGTCAGATTTTCCCAAGAATTTCTATTCTTACAACAGGACTAAAAGGTCTGCCTGCTTCTGGTCTTCAAGTCAGCAATGAGGGAGGATGCATAGAAGATAAGGCATACTCAGCCTGGTGGTGGTTCATATAAGAATCTTCCCTGCATTTCTTTTTCAAAAAATATTTGTCTTAGCTGTGTTATCCTATTTGACAGATCCTGCATGCTCATTTATACTGTAGGCGGAGATTAATGAGACCTCTAAGTCAGGAGCTTGTTACTTTAATAAGTCTTTAATACAATAATTTGCATAATTTGAAAGGTAAACATATCAATTTCAAACAATGACTATGGAAGTTACAGATGATTAATGGTATTGTCAAATTATCCAGAAGGAACGTAGATCTATGATTCTCATTGAATCTAGATAGAACTGGGTAGAATTTATGTATTTTATAAAGTATTCTGTGTTAAATGGAAAGCAAACTTCTTACACTGGAATGTCTGAAAACAGATTTTCTAAACCTATGTTTATGAACCAAAACAAAAATGTTTTAATAATTTTCTGTACTTCATGCTTACATTTGGCAGAAATTTGAAAGAAATGTTAGGGTGCTTGATATTTGCTAGCCATGTTGCTATCCAGGACCCCTGTTGTGACTTAAAAAGTGTAATTTTAAAACTCCAACTCTGAAAACTCTAGTTACACTAGTGGAAACTTTGTCTATGGAAAAGCCTTACTAGTCCTAAGAAGCTGTTATTTAACCTTTTTTGTTGTTGAGCGGTAATGATTGGCTTAAAAGAGACTTTTTAAAAACAGCAGCATAAAATCTTATATTAGACAAGCAAACACAGGTTCTCGGTGCACTAATGTGTCTCACTGGCTTGCTTCATTTTTGTCTTGAGCACATTTACTAAAGAAACACAATTTTGCTCTTAGCTCTAATATAAACACAGACTGTGTGCAAGGTTCTTCTGATCTTATGTATTGTGTTTATACTTTCACGGGACACAACTATGTTGAATTTTGTAATTGATATTAAAGAAAACTCTTGTTTTTGCTTGGTTAGGGCTGTAAGAATTGGTGAATTTCTGTGAACAGTTATGCTGTGGCTGTTCAATGAGCCGTGCCTAACAAAGTAATAAGGTTTAATTAGCCCAACCTTATCTGACAGCTTGCTGTTGGCACACTATCTGTTAGTACAGCTGGCTAGTGAAGCATGAGTGCATATGAAATAAAATTCACTCCTTGCAAGTTTTCTTTGCTTTTCAAGTATTTTGTGGTTGAATTCTTGCAATTTCAAGTTGTCTTCTCAGACAAACTTTGTTCTCCCCCATCCAATTTAAGAACAGGTCTCAGTTAATAAGATTAACATGTTCTTAATTTTGAGTTTTGATAGAGGCTATTTTCAAGCTAAATATTGGCAATACCTATATGAAATTTATATTCTAGTTGTTTGGGCATGTCAAAAGTTTGGATCGCCCAAGAAACCACAATCCATATGGCCAAGCCCCCAAGCCTGTAATATCTCCAACATGTACCATTTTGTCAGGGTGCAAAAGCCCTGAGTATAGCACAGAGCTAGGCTTCTCAAGGCAGATTAGGCCTGCACAGAGATAGTCACAGGTTTAAGTTTACATCATCTTCATTTATAATTTAAAAATGAGATATTTTCTTTTGCTCACAGTACAAGTGCAAGATCAGGAAATTGCCTTACATGGATTTCCAAACCCAAAACTCTAAGCCAAGGTTTCCTCATTTTTTGCTACAGACAATCTAACCTACAGTCACAATCAATGACGACCACTGAATAACGACAGGACAAGAACTAAACCTATATTTAGCAGCCCTGGCTAGTGCAGCCTCCCTGTGTTTCCCAGCAAAATTCAGCAGGGTTTTCTGAACATCCTGCAAAGAGACTGTGCAAATTTCATACGAACAGGGATTGGATAACAGACGTGTGAAGAGACGTCCATGATGCAGTGACTCCTTGGAGCAATTGTATCTGAGGAAACCCATCCCAGGGGCTGGAAAGAGACCTAGTGGAGAGCAGAGAACTGGAAAAGCCAGAAAGAGACTGAAATAGAAAAGAATGAGGGAGGGGTGTTGTATTCCTCTAACAGAACACATGCATCCACTCAGTAATAAAATCTTGTTCAAATTCTCTTCAGCTGAGTTGTCCAATGTTTTTTTGCAGCAACCTTCTAATCAATCAATGTGGCAGAAAAATATTAAAACTTGGGGATCATAATCAGACATTAAAACATATTTTGAAACTGTGCCTCTGTACAACATATTTTACCTTTTCTCCTGGTTTCAGCTGGGATAGAGTTAATTTTCTTCCTAGTAGCTGCTATAGTGCTGTATTTTGGACTTAGTATGAGAATAATGTTGATAACACACTGATGTTTTAATTGTTGCTAAGTAGTTTTTACACTAGGTAAGGATTTTTCAGCTTCCCATGCTCTNATTTAACCACTGTGGGGTAAAAATATGTTCCTAATTAGAATTTTCTACATTCAAGCTGTTCATTGGTTTTCTCTTCAGTTTCTGCCAGCTTCAGCATCATGCATCTCTTTGTCATCATCCAGAAAATTCTGGGCTGTCATTTGAAGACAGAGCATTGCATTTGCTCATCTGTACCTTGCTCAGCAGTAATTGAAAGAAAACCTCCATGGATCTCCTGCTCCTCTGTCTGTATCAGGTGAGGTCTTTGTGCAGCCAACTCCACATGGATGTTTTGCTCCCCCCCCACCCCCGCCCCTGAGAACACTGCAAAGGCAGTAGAAAGGCTCAAAGGAGAGTAAGATGTTATCGTCACCTTCCTCTGACATGACCTGCTTGTAAAACCTAAATGTGAATTCAGCATTCCTGATGGCTACCTTCAGATGAGCCAGGTTTCAACTACATTGCTGCTTTCCAGGAGATGTTTAAGCAATTTACAACTCTCAAGCTGTACTATTCATTGGAGTGACCAGTTAGTATGAGGGAGTGAAGCCTAACCACATGGTGGACTAATTGTTTGCTGGCTGTCATTTACAAGATAGTGAGTTGACATCTGAGTAAGAAAGCATCATGAAAATTACCCATCTCTCCATATAATGTCATCAATATTTGTTGCAGAGGTTAATTTTATGCTAGTTCAGATCTGTGACTGAGCTCAAAGACCAGCATGCGAACAATGAGAAAAAAGCATTTTAATTAATATCTTTGAAGTAGTTTCTAAAGAAAGACTGGAACACCCATTAAATCCACAGTGTGCCAAAAATAATTCCTTGTTTTTGCCCACAGAAATGAGATACAAGGCTTAGGTCTCAGTGGTTAGTTCAGTGTTGCCAAACTCCATGAATACTGAAGTGCTTAAAGAGGCTGTTTTCCCCTTAAACTTCTCTTGACCTTTCATCATCTTCCCCCACCCAAATTCCACTGCCATCCAAAGCACACATGTCACATCTAAGTGGAGCCCTTTGGAAAGAAAATGGAGCTGTATTTCTTGAGGGATCATAGGAAGAACATTTTGGGGATCAATGTCAGTAAAAAAGAAACTAGATAAACATAGGCTTTACAGTTAAAAAAATTGAAAGATGGGACATATCAGACCCCTCTTAATGCCTCTGAACTAATTTGTTCTTTTAATTTTGCTGTGATGAACTAGATGAATGTCTGTGATGCTTTCGTTTGTACAGCAACACAACTACAGAAAGGTGGGGTTTTTTTTAAAGAAGTAAGAACTAAAACTACTTGTTTTTACCCCAACTGTGTTTTTATCCTCCTCTTTTCTTCATTTCTTTTTTAGTGCAGAAAGTGAATTATTTCTTTAAGGAGTCTCCACATACTATACTATCAAAAAACTGGCCAAAAAGTGAGTCACCTCAGATTGGAATAGCTCTGAGTTTCATTTATGATTCATAGGACTTTACTGAATGAGTTGGATGCAAATGGGCCTAAACTAAACACTGTGTTTAACTCCACTGTACCAGATCTACAAAATCAAAAAGAGAGAGGTAATCATCACCTCATCGAGCTTGACAGGGAACAGTCTTTGAGCAGATACTGAGGTGGCAATTACTGGAAGTTAGAACAGATATAAATACGTCTCAGAAGAGAAACTCCATTTGCTTCAGTGCTCTAAAAGTGCTACATGGCTTGGTGCAGGGAGAGCCCCATGTACTTTCAAAATGAGTAAGAAGGAGCAAGTGATTGTGTGACATCAGCTGCCAGCTCCTACACATGAGCTTGCCTTGGAGAAAAAACTTCAGGAAACCTGCCCCAAGGACTCAAAGACATGCAAAAACTAGAGTCAAAAGCTTAAAGCTTATATATGCCATACAATACATAAATAAAAGACAATGCAATGAAAGTGTCACATAAAAATGACACAGGAGTGGGAAGTTAACAGAAGGGCAGAATCTTTATTCTGAATGTTTCCACATTTCAAAGCTTTAAGGACCTTAAGGCCAGCGTATGAGGTGCAAACCCCAGCCAACCTTTGGACTCCAAGCAATGGAGTGCAGTTGCACTTGCATGGGTCTGAGCCTGTGCCCTGTAGCTAAACAACATCTAACTGATGGAGGTGAAAAATTCAGTGTTAAATCTTCTCCCTGACAATCATTTCCTTTGATTTTCTTTCTACTGGCATCACTTTATGGCTTATTTATGCCAAAACCTTTAACATCTTCTAACTAAGTTCCAGTCAAGCCTTAGAAAGACTTGAAGTGTACATTGCATGGTGGCCCACCCAGACAGATGAGCTAAATAGCCCCAGCATACTGCCAGGTTGCTCTTGCTTCCCTGCTTCCTTGTCTCATGGCAGCTGCAAGAGGGACCTCAGTTTGTGCCCCTGCCTCTCACAGCACAATGTGAACATCTTGGCCACCTTGGTAATTCCCCTCTCCCTCTCACCTGCTCCCCATGGACTTCTGCCTTTTTTCACGGAAGAGCAATGCTCTTCAAAACATGACATGTTTCTTCACAGAACCTCCAAGAACATTTTTATTTTCTCACCATTTCACAAAAGCAGCTATTTTCCTGGTTCTTGCTTTGCAGAGAGGTGATTCCCTTTATCACCACTGTCAAACCCACCCTTTTACACAGGTGAAATAAGAAACCATACCATAAGTAACACAGGTAATGCCAGCTCTAATACAAGTGTCATCTCATGTTCACACCACTTGCAAGATGCTCCCTCAGCCAAGGTATACTCTTCTGCTCTTTGCTCTATTGCTTGCACTCCACACAGCATAAAGCAACTAGATAAGAAGGTAAAAACAATCCTGGAGGCTGTAAAGCAGCTTCTAAGGAAACTCTCTTTTTCTCTTTTTTTAATGCAGGCATCTAGTGGTTTAGGTTCTTTTAAAGGTATTGTGATAAAAGTCTGAGATGTATTTTTCAATTAACTCATATGAAACACTTGCAGGTCCATTTAAACTGGAGAAATCTCATAAGAAACGTCAAAGTTGTCTACCTAGAGGTAATAAGAGTTACAAAGAATGGGATGGAAAGCCAACAGCCTCAGCTAGAGCATGCTTTCCTTATGGAGTCATCCTTTTCTGATGGACAGTGTAAACCTACTTCTTTCCCAGCCCTTTTCCCCAGACTGAAATGGTTTATGACTGAAATTGTTTCTGACTTATGAAATTGTTTCTGGCTCACAGCAATCTCGGATTTCTGGAAGTTGAAGCATGTGGCTATTCCTGGAAAGGTGAAGTAGGAAGAGCTAGTGAGATGTTCTGACAGCTGTGTAACTTCAACCTCTGAGACCTTAATTTTGAAGCAGTTCCAGAAATCAAACTGGTCTTCAGGAAAAACATGCTGTGAATCTTTATCTAGAAGAAAGCTGCAGCCGCAGCCTGGAACCAGGCAAAATTCAGCATGCACAGGAGCGAAGTTTCAAACAAGAAAGTAAAGGAGTGAAAGGCAACAGTACTTCCAGTGGTTGACTTGCCTGTGTGCACCAACATCTAATTATCATAATACTGTACAGTCTTCATATGTATTTTCCTAATAGGAAAGAAATATGGTATATGTAAGACAAAAATTACCAAACCGTATGGCGTTTGAAGAAGAGAAATAGAACTCTTTGCCAAGCCTTTGCAGGAGTCAAATAACCACAGACCTTCCATTCTTTCCCACAGGTATTTTTTCTCCTGGCCAAATGACAGAGCACAAGCCAGGAATCTAACATGTAGCAGAATTACTGAGTTAACATTATGGGTCTCCACTAAAAAGGCTTGGAAATGTTTGTGTGAAATGCATTCATTTGTTTTGGTCTGGCTTTTTCAGTCTCTTAGCAGCCAGTGGTACAATTAAATATTTCTCCATTCCAGAAAATATTTTCTAGATACATTACAACAATGAAACTGTTGATGCCTGCAAACCCCTCATTCTGTTGATGCCTTCAAACCCCAACCATACCTCACACAGGTGATTATGCTGCTTGGTAACTCCATCTGGCACATGGCAGGGGTATGCATGTGGTATTTGGAGATGTTGTGAAGGCTGCCAGAGAGCACTGCCTTGAGCAATACATCTCTCACAAGGGCTTTCTGAGCCTAGGCATTAGTGTGATTAGCAGGTGATGGACACTGGCTGTGTGGGTCTTGGCCACAGCCCCTTCATAGCTGCCAAGTTCCTGGTGACAATAGAAACTACATTTTCAGCACTGAATAATCACCAGGTTCTTTGAGATATGAGAAGTTCATATAGTATTGCCCAGGAATATCTGTTAATTACTAATTGTGGGACAATTACTAGAATCTCTGAATACATAATGAAATACATGGCATCTGATTCTGAGAATTCAGACACCTTTGAGTGATGGGTCTGTGACATTAATGGCACTATTTTCCTGCAGGGATAACTATTTTCCCATTAAGATAATGATATGGGTGTGCTGATCAATGATGAGCATCAGGAAAGGCATGCTGTCCTTAAGGGGAGACTCTTACCCCATCATTCCTGAAGTATCATGGGGTCAATCCCAACCACAACTTTATAAACCTTGCTAAAGTTTTTCTTTGTCATTATGTCCTAAGAGCGACATGCAGAAAGAACAGTGTCATACAGTACAAGAACGTAATAGGTTATTCAGTATCAAGACAATGCTAACAAGATGTGACTATTTAGTTGTTATGTATTAGAAAACAAATCAAAAGGTGATTGCTTTGCAAAGGACCTAAATTACAGTATGATTCTATGATATCTCCCGTTTGATGAGGATACATTAACATCAGAACTACGCACCTCAGCTTTGTCAGATATTTTTCTCATTAAGCAGCCTGTGCCTTCTACCATTGTCAAAATACAAGTTCTTATTTTTACTTATGCTTAACAGATCATTAGTAGGTCTTTCCAGAAGAATATACAATTTGCTTTTCGGCCCACAACCTTTAAGGCTGTTACTTATGTTATGTGCCTTTAGTTTTTTCCTTGCAGATGCTGCACAGCACTGGGAACAATGACAAACCTGCGCATTGGTGCTAACCACTGGCTGTTTGAAATATGTTATTTTCCTTGATTTACTTCAACCATGTTATTTCCCTCTCTGCCCCAACACGCATATAGAATTTGCTTCTTTATGCCTGTTCCTTCTTTTATGATCTTTAGCACTACTCAAAATTGCTTCTAGTTTTCTTCCAATGTCTTTTGAACTTCATGTAGTTTGTTGGTAAGGATTAAGTCTATCTCCACCATGGATTAATCCTGGTTTCTGAGCTCCTTATTTATGCTTTTGGACTTTTTTTCATTTCTGTAGATAACTCCTTCCTAGTTATGACAACAAATACACAGTTTACTGCTATTCCCACAATCCTTGTTTTCCTTTTCTCCTTATTTCACAGAGCTGCTCAGCGTGTGCTGTTCCAAAGCTGCCTCTGTGGTGGCAATTCTTCTGCTATGGCTGTTAACCTAAAACAGCCTTTACAGAAGACTACTTTCAGTCATATCATCACAGATTTCTCTTAGGGTCCACATAGGCAGTGCTGAGGCTGCAGCTCCTGCGTGTGCATGGTTGCATGCACTCCCACATCAAATTTGTGTGTAGGCTTCAGTGCAAGATGGTTTAGAAGATGTCTTTTGCACTTTGTCCCTCAGGTGGTGCATCAGGTCAGCTCCATCCTCCAGCAACATCCCTGCGCTGAAGTGCCACACCACAGTACTTGCNGCTGAAGTGACACACCACAGTACTTGCACACAGCAACAGAAACTCTTGGCTACCTAGGAGGAAAGTCCTTCCTCTGTTGCACTGCTTTTTGGTCATGAAATTTACAGTCAGCAAACAAACCAAGAAAAAAAAAATCCAGGAAAGAAGCAGCAAAATAACAGCAGATTGAAAGAAGAAACACTGTAGTGAACAAACCATGACTGCACTGGATTTGTGACAGCCTTAAGGCTGACAGTTTTGGGGGGTTGTGCAACCCTTCTGTACTCATTATTTACCACAGAAATTTACTGTCTGCTGCACATTTCCAGTGAGGGGTATTCCCTGATTTTTGAGAAAATAAAAAGAAAACCAAGGCAAGACACATGTATATGGTTTCTATTCCCATTTGAAGATGATTCCCTACCAACAGTTCTTTCTTGATATGTTTTGGTTATCCAGTTCTTAATTCAGCTTGATTTTTCTCCACCCACTTTCAAGTAAGTTAAACAAAGAGGTAACCCCTCAAAGTGAGATCTGATTGGCAAAACATTGTTCAGATTTTTTTTTTCTATGAACAGAGACTATTGATTTGAGGTCTGTGAGGAACGACAAACATAAAGTCTCTTGGTATTCACCTACAGAGTAATTTGTCATTTCAAAGCTGGATGTGGGCATACCATCCTGAATTAGCCTTGAGGTTTGCCAAGAACTTTTGAATGACTTTCTGTAGAATCTGTTTATCTATATTACACCATGATCAAGTCCTTATACGTTTAGAGGTATAAAGCAAATTATTTGTTACTAAATATTGAACAGACTAAACGCAGTTATAAGTAAGAAACTTCTGTCATTGGTTTACATGATTTTAAGGAGGGCTTTGAGAGTGAATGCCAAGTGTTAAATGGCTAGCAGAAAGACTTGGAAAGGTTCTGATATTCCTTACAGCTACAATTTACTAATATTGATAGTTTTAATTTAATGTCAAGAAAATAAAGATCCCCAAACCAATCAAGGGTCACTATAAAACAGCACAATAGGACTAAGTTAGACTCAAGAAACCTTAAGTGAAAAGGTACAAATGTCAAGTCACAGTATGTTTTCACTCTATAGCAGTGATCCACTCTTAATATTTAGAAAGGTGACTTCTCAAATATTACTGCATTTTGTATGTGTGTCTATGATAGCTTACAGCAGGTTAACGGTTCCTAGGAAAGCTC
>VZTL01036464.1:15583-26671 GCA_013400535.1 Scopus umbretta
GCTGCCGTCGCAAGGAAGCCGGGGCTCAGCCACCCGCCCGGGCCCGGCCCTGCCGTGTGCTCTGCCGGCCGAGAGCCAACGTGACGGCAGCCGTGAGGCACAGGAGATGCCAGGAGGCTCTTCTCCTGGCTTGGTAGCACTGCTTGGGAATGTGGCCGTAGCAAAGGTGCCGTCATCCTGAAAAAAACGCGGCGAGAGCCTGCACGTGCAAAATTCTGACCTTGGAAACTGGCACAACAGGCCTGCTAACTCCTGCAAGCGACGCCCGCATCAGCCTGGATCCGGCTTTTTTCTTCCTCTTCCCCCACCTCAAACCTTAAACTTTTAATCTGCTAAAAAGAGCAGCTGCTTCGGTTTCATTGCAAGTTTCTGTCCCACCCAGTGTATCTATATTCGGTAGCACAGAAAACATTCATGCCTGGAATTTGCTAGATTGCATAATTTCTTGCCTCTGAGCTGTCAGATCTTACTATCAAACTACACAAGCTTCACGATGCTTTTGATTGACCAGAACAATCCAACCTTAAGCGTGTTCCAGCCCAAGAGCAACGCAAAATAGGTTTCTTATCCCTGAAACCAGCACATTTGTATCATCACAGCTCTCATTTCAGCTGACTAAATATGCCTTTTTGAAGTGTTCCTATTCAGCTAAAAAAATGGGGTTTTGCAGAATACGAGTTCGTAAAGTCATCAGTGATGGTACAAGCAAAATCTAGCCAATTATTTTCTCACTTAAGCTCGAGATTTTTATTTTTCAGATAGATAGAAAAAGTGACAGTTCTCTCACATCCAATGAATATGTATCCAGCTCACTGAGATTTTCAGAACAGCCTAGGAGTTTAGCCATGTATTGGTGATAAAAGGAAAGAAGAAATGAATATTTTTTGTCTAAATCCTTTAAGCTGCTTTGAAAACCTCAATTAAGAGCTGATGAGCTTAAAATACTTCTTTAGGATTGTCCATACATGTTAAGACATATCTTACGTTAAGACTTCACTGTGTAATGCAAATGGTGACTGCACTTGCATAGATGAAAATAGCAGATTTGAATTATTGTGGTTTAACTTAAAACATCAAATATGGAGTATATATTTTTCAGATAGAAATACCTGGCTACCTTTGTGCTCAGTTTAGAAGAAAGTTTAGGTCTAAGTGAAAAAAACCCAAGTCCTATTTACACTTGGAGTCTCGGTGTCCTTGCTGTTTGTTGAACAGAGACGTATTAGATTTTTAAGCTTTTAGTAATCTTGAAGGTGCACTTTTTCACTCTGGCTACAGTAGATCCAGATATCCTTTCCTAATGTGCAAGTTTTCTATAGTAGCCGAATGTTTTCAAGGCACGTGAAGATTTCTTTTTTGTTGTTGTTGTTCTAAGCACAGGGTGCTCTTGTTTTTCTCAGGGGAGAAGGAGGGGTAAATTTGTTAATGCCAGTACGTAGCATTTTTTCTAAATCTAAGTATATGCATCATGATGTCAATTTTTCCTACAGGATAGGAAAAAGTACACTTTTAGTAGAAGAATTGTTAATTCAGGAGTGATTATTCACGCCACGTTATTTGTCGGTGAAGGACAAACACTGGCAGAATTTGGCAAGATCCAAATGCTGGGTATGAGATTTTATAGTATAGGGTATGTTGGAAGAGGCATTTTTCTTAATGTATTAGAAGCAGATGCATTCATTTTGCAATTTGTTGATGCAGTGGTGGGCTGATGCCACAGTTTGGCAGGATCTGGCAGATCCAGTAAAGCCAAGCAGATCCGGCTTTTACCTTTTTCCTTAGCAGGAGGCTAAGTCACTTGGCAGCGGTCAGTGAGAAGGCTGGCAAAGCAGCCGGCAGTGCAGTGGAGCGATGGAGGGAGAGGTAGGCATAGAGAGATGGATGGCAGCAGTTTCTTCTTAAGGAGCTGTTCTTTAAATATCTTTCCGTGCGAGCCACACTCATACGCACGCACGGTGCTGTCCTTCCACAAGTGTAAACTCTGCCTTTGCTCTAGCTCTTCACTAGAAGCAGCTTTGGCAAGATGGTTTCTCCTTATATCTAGTTCTAATCTGGAATCAATGCAAGGTATTTATTGCTCAGTACAATTTCAGAAATGTAAGGATGAGTGAGACAGAAAGCATTAATGTGCAACTCTGTAACGTAAATATAAATATATATATCTCAAGGCAAGTTCTTTACAGCTTAGAAAAAGATGAGTGCCAGGACCCATGCTGTTTGTGACTCTGCTCTATTTGTGAATGTGAAGGGCTGCTTTGTTACAGAGCATGTTTAATCGCACAAGGTTCACTCGCCTAAAATTCTTTAAAAACATTTTTGCCTTGTGGTCCCTTTTGGTCTGTCTGTGTGGCTGCATTAGTATTTGAACCAGTGACGTCTGTGCGCTATGAGCTCTCTAGGCTTTGTTGTTTGTTATGGCAAAAAAGGGAAAAATCACGGTAGAAAATACGAAAGTCATAATGTTTGTTAAGAAAAAGAAGAGTCACCATATGGCTCAACAGATTTTAATTAATATTAACTTGCCAGGGGAAATTTTGCAAAAAGTCAAATAGAAATCCTTTATTTTACAAATACATGCTCAGAATTTGTTTTCAAATATCTTTCTGGGGCAGTTAGGACTATTAGGAAGCCTGGAGATGGTAATGGGAGTGCAGGGGCATTTATCAGAAATCCAAAAGTACACAAGGTGTTTTTGGAGAACCTGGCAGGTACCTAGTTCCTGTTAAAATCCTGACATTTAACTCCCACTGGGAGGCCTGTTGATTTTCAATAGCAGTAGATATTTCATTCCTTTAGGCCTTACAGATATTTATGTCATCCTGCAAATTTAGCTTCAACTCACCGACTCTGAAACCACACAAGCCAACACATATAGAGTCCAAGTTAATAACAGTTATGATAGTATTCTTCATTAACAAAGTGATTGGAATGGCAGAGCCTGTGGTTTCCATGCCAAGAAACCACATGGTAAGGGCAAGCCATGATTTTTATTAGGGAAATCATGCAATAATAAACAGACCTGCACATTCTAAGTCAGAAAAGCAAATATATACTCAGTGTGAAACATGTAGTTAAGTGCTCTTCCTTAATAGGGACGCTTTTCTGAAGGCGGGCTATAGGTAACTTGAAGGAAAATGAGTTTCCGTAGATGTAGGTTGTGCGCAACGAAGCGTTTCATTTGGAAGAGTTTTAAATGCAAATTGAGGGTGATGATTAGTGGCCTCGGCGGCAGCCCGTGCCTGTGATGTGCTGTATTCCTGCAGCTTCAGAAGCAAGACTTGGAGAGAGCACTTTGGAGAACTCGGACCTCGGTGCGCATCGCAGGTTTTTGTCTCCATCGTTCTACTGTGCTTCTCAGATCTCCCTCAGTCTTCTGGTGTTTCTCATGTATGACAACAGATTGTGTTGCCAGCATCCAACGATAGCATGTGTTTGATCATAAAGACACAGATTTGCTGCTTTGTTCAATAGTAGATTAATGTCCTGGTGCGTATGCCTTATATAAAACGTGAGTCTATTAGCTCATGTAACCATGGAGATAGTAAGTAATTTGCATACATGGAAACTCTTTGGGGTCGTTTAGGCCTAACCACCTGCATTTTATTACGAAATAGATCTTTACAAACATGAATACTTATAAATATTTTCATGAATAATATTTTTTGCTAACAGAAAATAATTGGCCTAATTTATGAAAACATGGAGCTGATTAAAAATTAACTACTGAAAATAGCCTAGTTTATTCTTAGACTCAAGTGAGGTGCAAAAACTGTGAAAATTAAATTCAGTTCTTACTGTATTAAGTCTTAAATCTTACTAATAACATAGAATTAAGGATTTATAACATTGTTAGTTCTGGTGGATTCTAATTACACTTTATACTTTGTTTTCTAGTTGTGGTTGTAAGGTACAAACAGTACAACCACACATCAATGAAAGTGCTAATTATATTATGTGTATTTGCACATTGCTTTTATATGCTAACGTGATTTATACGTGTTTAGGGAATGCATGTAAAGGAGGTGTTTAAGGTGCTTTACATACTTTAATGAATAATAAATTTGAGCAGCATGAAATCCTAAATTAATTTTAAAAAGCTAAAAGTTTTGCTAATGATGCATATAAAACATTTAATTAACAAGACTCAACATAGAAACCACAAGTTGCAGTAACAAATAGCAATTAGATTGTAAATAGCCTGAGTAGAATACTAACAAGATAATTCTTCGCTATGTTGGAGTCGCACCAGTTTTTTTCACCTGTAATGCGGCGCCTGTCAGTAAATACCAGCCTAGAACTTGTCAACAGAATGAAAAAAAATACCGCATTATTCCAGATTATGACCAGCGTAATTCCAAACTCCGCAGTCCTATTTCAGTTGAAGCTTCCGTTGTTGTTACCCTAATCTATGTATAGCATGCCCGTTGTTGTTGTTACCCCAGTTGTACGTATGGGGGAAGTGCCATGAGTGGGCAGGAGGGAGCAGCCCAGCTGCGTCCCTCCTAGAGCTGCCTTCCATGTTGTACAGGTGGTGGCATGTGATGGGGCAAGGTTACTGCTCCTGCATAGCCTGCGCCACTCATGCCTATATCTGAAACGAGTGCTGTGGAGAAATTGTAACTTCCTTGGGAAAGGTGGGCTCTGAGTGGGCTTTTCACATATCCTTGCATTGAGTTCAGCAGCAGCTAGTGCTGCAAAATGTGGCCTGTTTGAGGGAGAGTACAAGTCATGGTTATCCATTAACATGTGACCCACATCTAATCATAAGAACAAGAAAAGGCCTTCCAGTGGGTCTGTCCTGCCTTTATCCGGTGTGGCTGTATTTGTTAGCACCATAGTTGCTGGTGTTTGTCCAGCTATATATTCAGTTTCTTAGTAGAGGAGATGTTCTTTCTTTGCAGAAAGACGTATAATGTCTTTTCAATGTATAACAGCACTGTTCTCCACGCAGAAATGGCTTACACAAAAAGGATCTTCTGCCTATTTAGACAAAGAAAGGAGGAGAAAGTGTGTCTTTCCACTTTCCCCATGCACCTGATTGCAGATGCCAAGAAAACTACATTTCAATGGTGAAATGGCCAGTGCTCTTACGTCTTCCTGAATTTGGACCCTGGCATGCTTCTGCTGAAGTAAACACAAACTTTTCACTGACTCCATTGAAACGGAGTGCCTCATCTATGTAAGTGTTCCAGACTTGTAAACCAAGCATTCCTCATTTATCAAGTAGAAAAAAGTTCTATGGAAGATTTAGAATCTCCAAGTGTACACCTGTACTGCAGTTATTATGATTGCAGTGTACCATAAATGTATTAGGGTTGATTCTGCAGCCTCTTACTGAAAGTCTCAAAATGTGGAAAGTCCACAACACCCAGGATAATCAGCTCCAGTGCTTAACTATCCTACTATTTGAAAATTTTTACTATTGACCTTAGTTAAATATGCATTGCTGAAGTTTATGCCCATTTTTCTTTTTGCTTTAGCCAAAATTGATGTGGAAAAGGATGTATTCCCTTTCCCTTTGTAGCTGCTTTGTACACATTTTAAGAAAATTATTTTATCTCCCTCAATTTTCTCTTTTCTAAACTAAGCAATCCCAGTTCTTTAAACCTTGGCACATAGGTTGGGTTTTCTAGACCTTGATCGTCTTTCTTACTACTTCCCTCAGACCAGTTTACTTCAGTAATGTCCGAAACTGGACAAGTACTTGAGTCTGCTCTTGTTCAGTAGAACACAAAAATGTTTTCATGTGTATTACACGCAGTATTTCTGTTTATACATCCCCCCATATGGTGTCACAACACCACGATGCTGTTGAGTCATGTTCAGCTTGTGATCTACTGTTACCTTTGGTGATATTCCCGAATCATTTACGTACCTACTGTGTTTTCTGTGGTTGATTAGGTCTACCTAACTGTAGAATTTTGCCACTGTGCTTGTTGACTTGTATCCTACTTATTCAAAATAATTTCTTCACTTTATCGAGATTTTTTTGAATTCTGATCACATGCTTGTCTTGTTCTTGATACCGTAAAAGCCAGTTGAAGAACTTTCCAAGACTCAATTTAGAAAGCAGGAGTTTAGAAAGCAGGCATTCTTTATTACAGCGCCGGATGCACGGGAGGATCCTTCCTACCAAACGTGCATACCTACTGAAAACTCTTTCAGATATTTATACATGAAAGTTAACATACCACACCTATCTAATACATAACCATCAAACCGACTAAGCATCCTCTTCTTCCATTGGTCAGTATCTTCTCTGCTTCTTCTTAAATTCGTGGTGTGATTTTGATTCATTACGCATGCTCAAAAGGCACGGGGGGAGCAGTCCTTCTGTTCCTTAATTGAGTTGGTGGTTGCGATCTCCCCCTGCCAGAATTACCTTTTCCCCAGTTTCGGTGTTTCGACTGTTGTTCATTCTTTCAGTATCTTTTGAGGCAGGGTGTTCCCATTTATCGCTGTTGACTTCGTACTCACAACTTTCCTTATCTTCCTTGTAGTAGGATGTTTCCAT
This sequence comes from Scopus umbretta, assembly GCA_013400535.1. Taxonomy (NCBI): domain Eukaryota; kingdom Metazoa; phylum Chordata; class Aves; order Pelecaniformes; family Scopidae; genus Scopus; species Scopus umbretta. Next base: position 22,098 of record VZTL01036464.1, read on the forward strand.
TGTCAGTCCTTGAAGTTCTACTGATTTGTGTTTTCCATGGAGGTACTCCTTAGCAAGGCATGCACATGCTATCTTGTTCACAAGTAATTCAAACTTAACTAGGTCATTGTTTCATAGGAGGGAAAACATTTACTTTTTCCAGCTAGGTATCATTCTCACAAGATTTTCCAGCTTCCTGTTGCTTGCAAATTTAACAAATACGCTTTCTATTCCTTTAACGAAATCATTAATCAAAATATTGAATTATATGCTGTTCTATGTCATGCCACTAGGGAAACCCCTCTAGTTCGGCAGTGAATCATCAATAACTGTTTTCTGAATAGAGTTAAGCAGCCATCTAACAGTGATTTTTCTAGACTGTGTTTCCCTCAGCTGTTATGACAATATCATGAAGTTCTTACTGAAAATATCTTGTATTTTTTTGCCTATCTGTAATACTTGTTGCCCTATTGTACAGAGAAAATAGTCTGCACTACTAATTACCCATCCCCTTATCATTTTCTAAATACTTAAATTGTTTGTTTGATTGTTATAGTATTTCTGCTGTAATTAGAAGTAAGCTTTCTGGCCTTTCTTCCCCTATGTTTAATGCTAAGCACTATGTTTGTACCTGTTTACAAGTTCTGTCTAATGTTTCTGAGATTGCTTCAATCTATGCTCAGAGTATCTGAGGGTGAATTTAATCAGATGTAGTTATTCTGAAAAGAACTAACTTGCCTAAATACTTTCAAGCCTGTGGTTTCCCGTCACTGGTGTTAGGTCTGTTAGATTTCTGATCACAGCTGACCATCTTAGTAAACCTAGTTTTTTTCAGCAACCAGTAATGTTTTAACAGCATGTAGCTCACTGTGGGTTCCAAAGCATGTTTTAGAAGCTGCATAAATATGCAGGCATTTACCTACTCCAAGCTCCTGATGTCTGTGGCCAGATGGGCGCCCGTATGGCTTTGGTATGTCTGCACTACATTGCTATTACATGAGTGAGTGCAATGTAAACACACCAATTTACCTTGAAGTTACCTTGAAAACTACTTACATAGAATACTTGCTACGGAGTTAATGAAAATCTGGTTTAAATGGTTTAATAATGCTAAAAATGTTTACATAGTACCAGTACCTAAAACATGCTAGACCTCAAATGAAAGGATGATTTGCAAGGATTTTCTTCTGATCATTTTTTCTTGAGTACAAAAATGCTTTACATATCTCAAAGTGAAAATTTTTGCTCTTTCATCAGATTTTTTCCACTTGTGATTACTGGTAATATCAATGACACATATTCTCCTTACCATATTAACTGCTTCACTATTTGTTGTACTTGACAAACCTTGAGAATTTACTGGATTCAGTGAAGCATCCATTTAGAGTGACTCCACACAGTTACATAAGGGATTTTCTGGCAGCAAAAGGTTTAATGTTGCTGTATAAATTCTGGGTGGCCAGCATGAAAAAGGCACGAGAATACTTTGTATTTCAGATTCTGTTCAGTACAGAAGAAAGAAGGATTTTTGTTGAAGTATGAATATTCTTAATCCCTGGACAGGTACTGCAATACAGAAGAGTTAAAAAACTCAAATACCTAGCTCTTATGAACTTTAAACTACTGATCTCTCTTTAAACTATTGATTTCAAAGCATTTTGGGAGTAAATGCTGTTATCTGCATTTTGTACAGGTAGAGGTAGGGATTGGGTATTTATTTTCATTTCATCACTGATGGTGGAGGTTGTTAAACAGCTACAGTTCGAGTTAAGACATTTTATGATCAGCAGTTCCAATAACGTTCATCAGGGAGTATTCAAGGAACCACTTAAGAATGTCTCTGGACTGTTAATGTTGTTTTTTATTAATTGATACAGCACTAGGAAGGCAAATACTGTGCCAGAATTTTAAATGGGATGGCTTAATAATTACAGGCCTTTCAGCCTGGTGCCAATCCCTGGCAAAATAATGGAAAACTGATACGGAACATTATTAGTAAAGTAATAATCAGGAATAATATAATTTATGGCAGTTCTCATTGGTTTATGGAAAATATATCTTGTCAGACTAATTCAATAGCTTTCTTATGATATGTGAAGTTTGGTCGATGAATGTTGTAGTGCTGATGTAATGGACTTTCTTAGGGCATTTGTCATGGTACCAATCAACCTTTGATTAAGAAATGCGAACAACACAAATTTAACTGGGTAACACATTAAAAGGACTTAAAACTGCTTATCTGGTAGTCTCAATATGCAAAGTGGGAATCATTATCTAATAGGATCCCTTAGGAATTGCTGGGCCATGCTCTGTTTCCTATTTCTTTTAATGACAAAAAAAAAAATTAAGAAATCATTAATGATAAATTTATGGAGATGGAATAAAGTTTGGGACTTTGGAAATAAAGTTAGCTTATGAAGTGATCGAGAAATCATATATGCTTCAGTAAAACTGAAGGTAATACCATATACATATATATATATTTGGTTTATATATGTATTTTTTCATATAATTTAGCTTACATTTGTAGGATGAATGACTCTATCCTGAGAAATGGTGACTGAAAAGTTTTTGGGAGGTCATGTTAGAAAATTGGTTTAATGTAGGATTTCGCCATCACAGAGTGGCCAACGGCCTAAAGATGGCCTAAAGAGAAACTTCAAACAGGAATCATGAAGTGAAGCTACTTCTGTGTCAGTAGTGATGTGATAACTTTCTAAATATCTGGGTACCTGTGAAGATTCAGTTCGTGTTTCAAACAGGAATGAAGAGTTGGTGAAGGCTTAGAGAATGATTAATGGATTGGACAGTGTGTGCAGCAAGATACTCAAGGGCTTGAACCTATTTAGTTTAAGCAAATATAATTTGTCCCAGCCTGTATCTGTATAAAGCACAAAATATGATACTGGAAAAGTTTTCAACATAACAGTCATAACAAAATAAAATGGTGGAAAGTTGGAAGCTAGGCAACAGTAGACTCTAGGTGCCCAATAAAGGTAATAAACCATTGAAATAATTTTTAAAGGATCATTATGGGTTCTTTGTCTGGAATTTTTAAAATCAAGATTCCTTGTTTTTTTTCTGAAAAATATATTCTGTTTTAAGTAGGAATTGATTTAGAGTGGACCTATAGTTGTGTTATAGGAACAAACAATTGATCATTGTAATTACTTTTTTTGTAATCTCTAAACTGATTTAGTCAAGACTACCTAGTAGGATACTGGCAGAAGTTAGGGTAGTACTTGCTCTTACTGGTTCACAAGCTATGGTGTTATCCTTTATACCATATAACTTCCTGCTAAATAAGAGAAAGGCTGGGATTTCTTACATACATGTTTCTCCACATGGGCATGTGCATGTGAATCCTGCTTTCATGCTTGGCATGGGAGATTAAAGGAAGCTTTTTTCCCCACCTGTGCACCTTGCCCAGAAACAGTTATAAAGCTGTACTTTTTGTTGTGCAAGTGCAGCAGCATTGAAACCCTACACGTGGCCAACCTGAACTTCAGTCCTTTTCCTCTAGACAGTTGATGTCACTCTGGGAGGGCTCTTCTTGGAAGCCAGGGCCAATCTCCCATGTACACCTCATATCAGATGGAGAATGTGCTTTCCTCAGTGCCCTTGGAGCCATCAAACCTTTTTTCATTACAGCTTTTGGCCCTCCTATGCTGCACTGGCTCCCAAAGTCATTACTTTTTTCTGCTGAGCAGGAAGTTCATGTTTCAGATGTTGATTTTTCATAAGGCATGCTCAGTTTCAACCTGTAAGAATATTTTTTATTAATGATAATTCCTTCTTTTTTTCTTGGTCTGAAACATCTGCGTGGGTTAAAAAGTTTCTATCACGCAGATCAGGAGTTGGCTCCTGATACACAGAAAATGCATGCCACGGGAAAGGGAGCACATAAGGAAACACTCTTCTGAGACCTGACTTTGTGGGATCCTGAACATGTGTCTGTCCCACCAGCTCAGTAGGTCAAATCCTTATGTCCTTGCTCAGATGCTTGAATGTGAGAGGTGCTTGTAAATTTTTCAGTCCAACTGGGCCAGTCCCCGAGTGATTCAATGTCACTGCTTAAGTCATTTGGTATTCTTTACGCTTGATGCAGTGTCATGTGGAGAGCCAGCACAGCAATCTCTGTATTTTACAGCATTTCACAGCAAGAAAGGCAACCATGTGGAGAAGTATGTACATCACCTAATTGATAAGAAAACGGATCCCCATTTGATTCCAGCACAGGCTGGTGGGGGGAGCTGTGATGGACACCTGCCAAGGGGAAAGCTGCAGGGTCACAAGTTATGTGAATATACCGGCTGCAGTTCATCTCTTTTCTCCGTCTCTCATAAAAATGGCTAGACACGATTAATAGCAAGGAAGTAACTTTTAAGTAGTGAGACTTTTAAAATGTGAGACTCAGCATGTAAGACTAGTCTGCCACAAACACATTCTGCTGAATCATTCCTTTTGGCTTTTCTGTCATTCACAAATAAGCTGTGTTTCAAGCTCATGATTTAATGGTTCTAAGCATACTCGTAATAGAGGTATTCATTTTGACAGCACAGAGCGGGAAAATGTATTTTATGTTTTCTTCAGTT
>VZTL01036465.1:0-49581 GCA_013400535.1 Scopus umbretta
CCAGCCAAAATGATTCTATGATTGTCCTCCACCCTGGCACGCAGATTCAGTGTGATACTTTACTGCCACTTAGGAAAGAGATCAGCAGTTTACCCTTGGTGTCCTGGAGACTTCAGCTCACTCCAGCTGCTGCCATGTTAGTACTGAGGATTATCTGTGTACGCCAACCAGTGAGGAAGAGAATTAGGAAAAATTGCCCTTCCCAAGATATGAGAGATCCATTTGCTCCCTAAATTAGGGCTGACTTGTCTGTACCCTGTTTATTTGAGAAGAAATCAGACATTCTGATTTCAGCTAATAAAATTTCTGACTGAATGGTTTTCCCCTGCAAACTGCTGAATCAGTGGAATCAAAATGCTTCATGTGAACGTCTTGAGTCTATCAAAAATGTTGATAGAAGCAAGTAGGCAGGCATCCAGGCTGTTGCCCAGCTATCCAAGCAGTCCCAGACAGAGAACGGAGGAGTCAGTGATGGTGGGATGAAGAGGGCTCCTGCATCATCCATTGGGATGGTCCAGCATCGTCTAGCTCCTTCCTTGGGATGGAGCAGGTTTCTCTCTGAAATACTCTGGGATGGGGACATGAGACACAAAACTTTATATTTTGCTTCTTTTCTCAGATTTTGCACAAAAGCTGGTGCTGCTGGGAGCTGTGGCTGAGCTGCTGCTCCAGGCACCGATAATACTGATGGGAGTTTCTAGAATGAAAGTGCAAAGCCCAGCTCTAGGATGTTTAGCATGACAAAATTTTCCATCCAAGTTCAGATTATGCAGTGAGCTCACCCTTATTATATTCACTAGTGATTTGGGCAATGGAGTAGAAAGTATACCCTTTAAGCATGCAGATGACAAGTGAGGGGACTGCTGGCATGCTGACGGACAGCATTAGATTCAAAGCAATTTACAGCAATTGTAGAAATGGTCTGAAAAAAAACGGGATGCAATACAATGAGGACAAATGCAAAATCTACATTTGCAGGAAAATAATCAAAACTGCACAAATCTGGACTATCTGCTTAGGCAGCAGTACCGCAGAAAAGAATTGAAGGGCTATGCAGGTCACAAGCTGAACATCAGTCAAATATGCTGTGCTGTTGTGAAAAGGGCACACAGCAGAACAGGACATAGAAATAAGAGCAGAGACTGCCAGGCAGCATGAGTAACCCTTCAGCTTTTGTAATGTGTCTCCTGGGGTGGCATGTCTGCTCTGACACTGCACTTCAAGAAGGACAGGGACCTGCTGGACAGGGAGCAGAACAGAGGTTCAAAAAAACAAAACCAAAAAATAAAAGTTTGTGGGATGGAGAGTTGTTTGACCTAGGAGAAGCACCACTGAAGGAAAGATGATGGCAACCTTCGCACATGTGACCTGTATCCAGAAAGCAGAATGCCCCCAGCTAGGACTAGATCTAGGACTAGATGTCAGACTAGATTTCAGACATGAGGCAGCATGTCCTGTGGGCACAGAGAAGCGGAGAAGTAGTTTAGTAGACAGATTTTAGAAGAGGTTGGAAAAGCATCTGCTGGGACTGCCAAGAATATGACCCTGTCTGGGGCAGCAGATGGACAGCATGTTCTGAGGAGTTTCCTTCTACCCACCTCCTGCAATGCTGCAGGCAAAACCCCTTTGAATCAGGACAGAGGATTTCAGGAAAGGCAGGCATCTCACTGCGCACACCAAGATAATCCCTCAGAGAGGGGAGGTGTCCATGCTCAGGTCCTCGCAGCAACCGTGCTTGGAAAGCCAATGGATTAGATACTCTGCTGGGGTGAATCAACTTGGCTCCAAAGCCAGTGGCAATGCACCAGTTTACACCTTCTTTGAATATGATGTGTGGAATCTGATGCAAAAGCCCGGTTAGCAACTCCCTTCTCAGGTTCCAGTAGGCCATCAATCACGCCAATACACAGCAGGAGATTCGTATGTTGGCAAAACTCAGAGTAATGGCTAACCTGGCCTGACCCCAGACAGTCTAAACATGCAGGGCATTGTATTTTTTATATCCTTCAACACATTTTATCATTTCAGTTTATCACAAACTATTAAACAGTCCCTTTTGAAAAACCAAAAACCCAGGGTCAAGTGCACAGAGCTTCTTCTAATTGTCTTTTATTTTCTCACTTTTCTTGAGAATTGTAATCTTCTGTCCCATGATGTGATTTCTTCCATCTACCTCCTATTGCAAACTTTAATAGATACTGTCACAGTGTTTAGAAAAGGCAGTGCCAGCTCTGAGAGCAATGACAAAAATACACTGCATCGTTTTCCTGTACCACTGGGTTTACAGAGCATTTGCTCTGTAGCCAGGTTATCTGTTGTTAACTCTCTGCTTGGGTAGAGAGAGTGAAATGTACATCTTCATCTCTTGCTTTACTAAGTATTTTTCCTTGAAGATACTGCTCCAGCAGGAACCAGTTCCACCACAGACGGTGGCAAAATGTTACTTTCTGAATTATGTGACTCTGATTTTCCAGTGCTCCACATTTTTTGTGTTTGGCCTATATCAACTGATGCAGTCAGTCCACTGCTCTGTCTTCAGAATGACATTCACAGCAAACATCCCCAGCTGACCCAAGCATAGTGAGTAAGCATGATGCTGTATTAGTTCAAAACCTGCAAAGCTTGGAGGGAGAAGATCTGACCAAAGCCCGGGAATGGCCCTGAAGCTCTTGGTGAAAGGTAGCATAGAAAGGCAGAGCAAGAGAAAGCTTCTGCAGAGAAGACCACCTCTCTTTCTTGTATTTGATTTAGGTGAGCACAAAATAGCCAGAGGAAAAAGGTTAGATTTTAAAAAAAAATCAAAGTATGAATTCCACAGGCTCAACTTGCATGAATTATCTCCTTGAAGGCTATTTCAACAGCCCACACTTCCACCTAATCTGAATAGTTGGAGAGCCATTTAATTGCCTGAGGATAATAATACTTAGCATTTAAGCATCATTTAAAGAGCACAAGACTCTCAAAGGGAGGGAGGCTGAATGACTCTGGGGGTGAGGCTGGCAGAGCAGCCTGGGCAAGCGAGGGAGCAGAGGGAGCTGCCTTCACGCTCCCATGCTGGTAGAGAGGTTTCTCTACCAGCAGGGATACAATGAGAAGGGTTGGGGATGAGGAGCCTGAATGCCTTACCTGTTTGCACAGCTCTCTCCCGGAAAGCAAGGGAGGTTGCTCTGAAAAATACAAGACCTTTGACTCTGCACTCAGGTGATGATTTGCGGGGCATTTCCTCGTGGGTTTCTAGTTCTGTCTATTTTGTTGCTGTGGTCAAGCAACCTCCTAATTTCACTTTGGCTGAGAATTATTTCTTCTTATTGCTTTATGATAATAAATTCTACCTGATAATTACCTTACCTTATCAGAAAGAAGCACTAGTAATGCAAGCAACTAATTTACCAGTTTATAACTTTAGTGACTGTGTGAAGAAAAGAATTGAAAGAGATAAGCTTGGGAGGGAAATGATGCTTTTAAAATTTGAAGTGTATCCTACATGGCTGAGCTCTCTTCCCTGTCCTCCCTGTGCTCTTCTTGGCATCAGTCCTGCTGGGAAAGGCTCATTTCCAAAATGTGGGAGGAATTTCGGCAGGCGGGAGCTGGGCCCCAGGGGGAGAGGAGCACAATAATGAAACGACCCAAGGTCCTTCTGCCAAGAGCCAGGCATTAGCTAAGGGCTTGTGTTAGCTGAGAGAATGGTATCTGGCTAATAGAAATGCTCATCTTTGGCTGTGTGTATTAAACTCATGTGTAGAGGACTGTGACGGTACAAGTCACTCTCTGAAGACAAAGCTTTATTAGAAAGGTCTAAGGCAAAGGGCAGACTTTCCTTCATGTGCCATAGCACCCTGCAAACAAATTTGAAGAGGAAAGGCACCACAACAGAATATATCTTCAATGACTGAAAACTTGCTTGTACGCTGGAGGCCACATTAACAGCACCTTTTGCTGAATCCTGTACTGACACTTTACTGGAAGCCAAGGATGTACATCTCATCTCACAAGAGTTTAGAGGCTGCTTCACCTTGGAATTGAAAAAAAACCCAAAATAACAAGGCAGCAAATTGGTCCTCTCCATTTTCAGACCGACTAAGCTGGGTCATTTTCAGGAAATGCCCCATTACCTAAAGCAATTACAACTGTTGTCACATCTCCAATGAGTTTAGTTTGGCTTTTAGTGTCTGCTGGGAAAACTGTAACTGGTCCAGCTGCTGTGTTTAAGGCCACTTCATAGCTGGGTGCTCCTGTGGTGTTTTTTATTCACCGGTTTATGGTCTTGCCTGTCCTGTACCAAGATACCTTAGCACGTACTGGCTTTGAGCAGGCAAATTGTCCCATTGTCTTTCCTCTCCCCACTCCCCGTAGGGCAACTCACCTTCTGAAAGTTCAGCACTCATCTAAGGGCTGCAGTAGATTTTATCTTCTATGCCCTGTAGTCGATGCGTACCAATTCACTTCAAGGACTAATATTAGCCTTAAAATAGTGCCTTGGATCAGTGCAGGCTATTTCTGGAACTGTATTGAACTACTTCTGCTCAACTGATGTGGCAGCAGCACTGCTTATATTCCAGATTATATATGCAATTTTCCTAAGGTAAAATATTCCTTTCCAGAAGTTTTCATTAACAGTCTCTATTACCTACATAATTGGATAGCATCATTTAACTGTGATTAATTTAGAGTTACCATGCATTTAGGCAATAAAAAAAATGCTGTCCTTACCAGTCTGTCTCAGGGGAGAAATATGAAGGGAGAGCTGGAGCTGATTTCCCTATGTGATGAAGACACACGGTATCATTCTCAACAGAACTGAGCGTCTCCCAACGGTGGTCTGATAACAACTGTAATTAGGTCTTCAATCACACAGAGTAAGATCAGCCAAACAAATGTATGTCTGCTAAGGGAAATAGCCCATGGAAAGATTATATGTTTGCTGAACCAAAAGTAAAACATGTAATGAAAGCTCTTAACACTTGGAGCCTAGTCCTTGCCCAACGAACTGCCTATTTTCCTACATAGTTATTAGTTATTGCCCTTTCTACTGCACCACACCAGGTGCTGTCATGTCCAAAGGTCTGACTCTGAAAGGGGTCTTCTGCTCATGACTGTGGATTTTAGATCAGGTTTTATGAGATGAGAATGGCCCCTGCACTGGAGGAGCAACTTGTGGACCCTCACGGCTACATGTCCTAATTACAGTCAAGTTCAGCGGTGATCCTGAGACACCACAAAAAGCTGTGCTACAACCTCTTCCAGCCCAATGCCTGCAAAAGTTAATGGCCAGTCCGTTTGGAGGAAAGAGACATTGTTTGCAACCAGCCACATGTGATTTAACAGACCAAAGCAAAACAAAAGCATTGGACTTTGTTCTCCACTTCTATATTTTAGACAGATTATGTGTTACAGGTGTGCAAACTCATCTGTCATCCTGTTCATCCTGTTCACCCTATCACCACAGAAGAAAAAATACAATATGAAAAGATGATCCTATTTACATCATGCACTCTGTGGTAGCTGACCCAGCCTATAGTATCAAGTTTTAAGAGGAAGTATTTAATAAATAATCCTGCCACCAAATAATTCCAGTTTACTTTCTATACAGTGACTAAGAGCAACATTTATAAACACATATGAACTCTGTAGGATTTTATAATGGTTGTTTCAGGAAAGGTGCAAGTAGCTAGCTTTTTGCTGTTTGATTAGCAGTCTGCAATTCTTATCAATACTCATCAAATTAGGGAAAATGACAGCCCATCTGAAAAATCAATCCAGCCTGTCTGGATGACTGTTGAAACAAGAGATGAGTGCTGTCTCTGGGGAGGGGGGCAGATTTCTGGAGACTAGCTTCAGCTGAAGGTGGCTAGTTGCTGGTAATGGCAAGAGAAACACCACTCCACAGCAGGAACCCACCGTGCAACCTCACTGTTGACATGAGCTGGTCGACCTCTGCTGTCCTCCTCTTGCCCCTGATCAGTCCCTCTCACTGCTTCCTGTAAGCGCTGGAGCCCGCGCATCCATGAGAGGAGCCACAGCCTCTCACCAAAGTGCCAGAAAGCTAACCCAAGGGTAAGAAAACTGGTTTGGTTTCAGTCAGCTCACTTATCCAACATATCCCATGACTGCACAAGCACTGGGGTCATTGAAAACCTGTGGTTTACGATGAGAGGAGGGAGGTGATGCTGCCAGCTCTTTTGACAGCAGCCTGCAGTTAGAGTCACTTAAGCCAACTGTGAAACTACAGGGTATTTTGAATTCCCTCCAATGCTTGTAGATTGGAGCAGGGTGAGGATAGCCCTAAAGCACAAAAATGGCCATGATTTTGGTAAGGATCAGATTGGTCTACCCATGGGCAGGCTTGAAAGGTCCATGAACATGAGGTGAAGAAACTACTGGTAAAGAGAAAAGGCCCACAAACTGAAGAGTTGAAAGTTACACTGGAGGATCCTGGTAGGGATCCTACATGATGCCAGGCAAGAGATTTAAATCAAGTATTCACAAGTGGCCTTTGTTAGTTTAACTGTAATTTCCCAAGTGCCTGACATGAGCCCCTGGACTAGTCACATGGCTGCAATGGAAGCCGATGTATCTGAAGTGCCATGTGCAATGAGGAGCTGCTGAAACCCTGGTGAAGGGTGCAGGGAAGCCAGGGGGGAGGCAGGAGCCACGTGGTCTCTACATCTGATGATGAGACAAGATTTGGGTAAGCTAAGGAGCGCAGCTCAGTCTCCATGCAGAGCAGCTCTGTGTGAATGACCTTCTATTAGTTCCCCTTTCTTGAAACTGAGCTGAAAATGGAGGGTTTATTTTCTTTTCCTGCCCAAAGTCAGATACTCAGAGGTGACCCCAGTGCCTGCTCGAGACCCCAGTGCCCCAGATCCCAGGCAGTTCTGGGCCATGGTTCTGGGAAAGCCCATTTCTGCTTCAGATAAGGCACTGCCACTGCCAAGGAAGGATAAATACCAGCTACTACTGCACAGGTTTTCTATTGCTCTGGGGTATAATGTATTAAGTAGTGGACGCATTAAATGATCCCTAACTATAATTAGCTCCTCCTGTGCTTATAACAGTACAGCCTCATACAAATGGTTTCTAATGACACATGCAGTGTCTAGGAACAGGGTAATAGCTATTTAAACAGTTGCTGGTCCCTGAGCTGGTACATGACAGTGTATTTTACAATTATTGAGAAACTTCGGACATTTTTTAAAAGTGCTCTGGGCATTGATCTAGAGAAAAGCTTGGTCAGATGAGAACAGAGACGATGCCCTTCCCCTAATGGTAACAGATAGATAATGTTCTAGTTGTCAGACATTACTGCTGCCCCAGTCTTGATTGACCCTGTTACTGCTCTTTCCCTGCAGTATGATTACCAAAACAGATAGCCACCTTCCAACTCATGCCTACAGTACTGGAACTCAAGGACAGTCAAGACAGTCTTCCTAAAAATATTCTTATCTGTGTGGTTTTCAGTAGCTACACTAACATACATAATGTTCAAAATGAAAGCTTGCTTGTTTAATGCCAGATCATAAGCCTCATCAGTGAGCAGAACCTATACAATGTACCAAGGCCAAAAGGCTGCCAGCCACGCTGGGCAGCTGGGGCCTCTTTGCGTGGACCAGGTTGCAAGCTCAGGGATTGAAGCCTGCAGTTTCAAAATTCAAGATACTATGATTTTTTTTTCTTTTGAAATAATAATCTCTTTTCTTCTTGTTCCTTGTACTAAGGATGATAATGAGATTTTTATTCAAGAACAGTCTTTTCGTTCAAGAAGCACGGAAAATTGCAGCTCTTGTGAATCATGAAGCCCCAAAGCAAAGACTCAAATGAAAACAAGTTTGTAATTTCAGCTACCCCAGTAATAACCAGCCAATTCTAATTGTAGATATTTTATTCACCAAAAAAAAAAAGCACAAAGTTTGCCACAGTTCCTGAAAAGCACATCATGACAAAAGAAACCTTCATTTCTCACGAGATGAAAACTGTACTTTGTTAGAAATTTGTTTTTAATGAAGAGAATATGTCAAAAGATTTTTCACCTGACCTGAAATGGTAACACACCTTATTCACTTCGGTGACCAGGTTTCACTTCACAGGAAATAGAGAATAAATTTAATTTTCCCTTTTCTAAACACATGCACGCACACATACACACTAATTTAAATGTGATCCGCTGCTATTTGAATACCACAAGTCTACCTCATCGCGCAGAACTGCTGCCAGCAAAGCATGATCTGCCCACTGAAGGCAAGACAGCATAAATGACAGAGGGCAAAAGAGATCTCATACAGCCACCCAGGTCTAAGAGCTGATACCTGAGCCAGTAACTGAGGTTTTCTACCAGTCTCCTGATTTACAGCCACATGGAGTCTCAGTCTGCCAGGGAGTGAATGTATATGGTTGCAAAGTCTGCTTTACTGTAAGGAAGACATAAATACATTTCATTTGTAGTGCTTTTTGCTCAAAGCAATATCAAAGGGAGAGGCAGAATTGCAAGCTTTCAGGTAAGCAATATTTTTCCATTCTCAATTTGGAGGGTTCAAGATTGCAGTGAAGAACCGATCAGCAGTGCAGGAAAACTAAACTGGGGATGAATCAAATATTCTAGAAAATGTTGTCTAACTTTACTTGAAATATACCAGTGACAGGCATAAATGTGGGTGACAGTAGTATCACCAAGCAGCAGAAAAGAGAGAAAATGTGCATATCCCTAGCTTTTGTTTGAACCTCAATCTGGATTTGGTGAAAATGAGCTTCATGGCCTTTACGTAATGCATCTTTGACTGCAAAGCTGCTATACCAGCGCTAACATTAAAAAAAAACCATTAGCATTTTAACTAAATTATGGAGAAACTGTTTGAATTTCTCTCTAAAGTCTTCCTGAGTAACAAAGTGATACCCATCTTTCTGACTGGTTATGATCAAATAATTCCTGTTTTGTCCCAGCTTTAATGACTGGCTTTGTCAGAGAAAATTTGTCATGTTCTTCCAGTCATTGAGATAATGCAGAAACATGCACACAGGTAACATGCTACATGCTGTTAATAGAGTCACATAAAACACTAATTCTATACAGTGGATTTTCAGGACTACAATAAGGTACACTTCTGTCTTTTTTTCTTCTTTTTTTTTTTTTTTTTCTTTTTTTAATGTGATGACTCCATCCTGGATGTTCAATATAACCTTGCTTTACTTTAAAGACTGTTTCTGGGGCAAGAGAGGAATTTGGGCTTGATAGTACCCTGACTAGGACTTTATGAAGTCACTTCAAAATATTTTCTCAGATGNTGGTCAAAACACAGAGATCCAGGATCTGGAGGAGATGCTGCTCACCCAAGATGCTGAAAACCTGCAGTGGCATGCCTCTTGCCACACTTGAGACATCTAAAGCTTAGACATGCAGGTCTGAACTAGTCACCTTGGGCTGCCTTTGTTGTCAATGTAAAGAAATAGGTATGCCAAAAAAGTAAACAATTTCTCTTAGAAACCCTTCTTCTAAGAAGATTTATTATGTCCTGGAGGAACCTACAAGTCTCCCTTGATAATAAAGGGGTGGGAGGGGCAGTTAGGATGACTGGCTCCAGTTTAAGCATCTACCTTTTTTAATATCTGAAGTTAGATGAGATTATTTTCATCCTTGGCTACCACTCCTTCAGGTTACAATGCTACCAAGAAAGGTTATGTCTTGAACTCACTGTGGAGAGATCCAAATTTGCCATGGCAGACAAGAAACCTTTCAGAGACAAGTCTATCTAGTTCCAATTTGCACAAAATGGGAAGCAAGATCAGTGCCTTCACTCAATATCTGTGCTTTCCACCTTCCCTCTGCGCTTTGAGAAACAGTCTTTAATCATTTAAATCCATTTCATGCCACTATGAAGCTTGACTTTTTAAAAAAATTAAGCATTCATACAAGTTTTATACTCTGATGACTCCAAGAGAATAACATCATATTCAGGGAACAAGCTATGATTGTCCGGTTATGGGAGCATCAGGTCCTGAGGTCTGCTGCTGAACCTAACATCTTTTGGTTTTCATGAAACCGGAACAGCATCTCTGGTTTCGTGAGCACAAAACACTCATTAGCTCAGATTAGTGAAGACAAGATATGGGTACGGTTCTACTTTCTGAAAGGCTAAGACTAATTCACAGTTTTGCAAAATCTAAGCCCAAACTCTCTCTAGCTCTCTAAATGTGTGCTTCCTACTCCTGAAGTTTTGCAGATAAGCAGTAATTGTCATCTTCAATGTAGGAGGTTAAATAAAGCAAGAGTAAAACTAATCATTATCAAAATTAAACATAAAGGAGAGGGAAGGGTGAAATTAAACATTTGAGTGGGGTTATCTAGGTCAGATCTAGGTATGTTAGCAAATCCTCGTTCCCTCCCTCTACTGTGCCTTGTCAAACATATGACATTTGCTCCAGGGACAAAAGATTTAACTGAATGCATTTGTCCCAAGAAATCAATTAAAAATAACCATCTGATTTTTTTAAAGCTTTAAGAATATTTCTGCAAACATGGCATCTGAACGCACCAGCAATTTTACTGCTCTGCCAGGCCACGCAGACCTGTTGACAAGCTGCACAGATGAAGATTTCTTACAGGTGAAATCCTATCTCTCCGTTCTTTACAGCCTAATATTTCTGGTGTGCTTCCCAGGGAACATTATGACAATTTTTGTTTACTTTTTCAAGATGAGGCCCTGGAAAAGCAGCACCATCATTATGTTAAACCTGGCTATCACTGACTTATTATATGTAGCCACACTTCCTTTCTTTATACACTACTCTGCTAATGGAAATAACTGGATCTTTGGAGACTTCATGTGCAAGTTTATTCACTTTTGTTTCTACTTCAACATGTACAGTGGCATTATCTTCCTTAGCTGCTTCAGCATCTTCCGCTTTTTTGTAGTTGTCCACCCAACTAAATGTTTTTTTGTTCAAAAACGGAGATGGGCAGTGGTGACTTGCATAGTAGTTTGGATGATTTCCCTGGTGGCCATCAGCCCCTTGGGCATCTTGATTGCCACGAGGCATACTCAGAACAGGACAATCTGCCCAGACCTGGCTGCTGCTAAGGATCTTGACACTAGTCGGTGGTATAACTGGCTGCTGACAATGTTTGCCTTCTTCTTGCCCTTGCTGACAGTGACTCTGTGCTATGTGGTTATTATTTACACCTTGGCTACCGGGCCCCACACGCAGGCTTGCTACAAACAAAAGGCTCGCAGACTTGCTGTTGTCCTCTTGATGGTCTTCTATGTGTGCTTCCTTCCCTTCCATGTCTTTCGAGGGATTCGGCTGGAGCTCCGAGTACGACCAGTTAGCTGCCACTTGAAGAACACAATCCTTTTTATGTTTATTATAGCTAAACCTTTAGCAGCGTTAAATACTTTTGGAAACTTGCTGCTTTATGTAGTGACAGGAGACAACTTCCAGCAGGCGATCCTCTCACTCCTCAAGCTTCAGACAAACAAGAACTTGAAGTAGAAGAGATTGATGCCATAAAAGAGTTATGGAGGAAGGGTCTAAACCTGCCCTCAATCAGCCAGGCACAACCTCACTGCCAGCAGAGTACTCAGGTTAACCCTGACAACGCCAAAGGAGAGTTAATCTGTTATGTGTTTTGGAGTTACAAACTGATCATCAAAAGAGAAAATTTATAATTTAAGATAAATAGCTTTAAATAAAATTCTAAAAAATTAAATGTGAAACTTCTCAGAAATTTCTCTGCATTTGCTTCCTGAATCCTTGATACCTCTTTTGGAGAATGGCCAACAGTTCCAGAAAAACATAGTTGCTTATTAGTGGCAGATACAGATTCAGGGTGGGAGTAATTTAATTTAATTTTAGTAACTTAGAAATTAAGTGTCTAGTCTAAGACAGGTGCCTGCCTTTGACTTGTTTCCTAAGTAATGGAGAGTGGTAAGACCCTCCACAGAGGGCAATTCATCACACCTGTCTTAGACCTGTAGGAGGTTCATCTCACCTCCCTGGAGACATTGACAGGGTAGGTGTATGCATATAAGCTAATCACCTGGTCCTCCTTTTATAATTTCCCAATATAGTGGAGAGAAATACGCAGTTTTAGAGTGTGTGTGATTCACCTACTTATTCTTGATGCCTACATTTGGACAAGATGAATCATGACCTAGAAGTGTCTGTTTCTCTGCATTGACCATAAAAGGTAAGTAGATCAGACACAGACCCAAATGTTCATGCCTGCCTTCACGCAGCCGAGGCCCAGCTCTAGCACAGAGTGGGATGGATCACTCTCCAGAGGTGGCTAAAAGGGGGGCTTACACAAAAAGACCCTGTTCAGTGCCTTCAGTCATCACCTGAAGATTAATGGTGCAATAACACAAGACCACTCCTGTGAGGGCTTTTCCGTACTACTAACTGTGATTTCTGCATTAATATTAGTCTAGAGGTGAGAAATGAATGGATGCTTAAATGTGCCAGATCCATAGAATCAGAGAGTCATAGAATCCTGAAATCATAGAATCATAGAGTGGTTTGGGTTGGAAGGGACATTTAAAGGTCATCTAGTCCAACCTCCCTGCAGTGAGCAGGGACATCTTCAACTAGATCAGGTTGCTCAGAGCCCTTTCCAACCTGACATTCAATGTTTCCAGAGGTGGGGCATCTACCACCTCTCTGGGCAACCTGTTCCAGTGTTTCACCATCCTCATCATAAAAAATTTCTTCCTTAAGTCTAGTCTGAATCTTCCCTCTTTTAGTTTAAAACCATTACCCCTTGTCCTATTGCTACAGGCACTATTAAAAAGTATCTTTCTTATAAGCCCCCTTTAAGTATTGAAAGGCCACAGTAAGATCTCCCCAGAGATTCCTCTTGTCCAGGCTAAACAACCCCAACTCTTTCAGCCTGTCCTCTCAGGAGAGATGTTCCATTCCTCTGATCATTTTTGTGACCCTCCTGTGGAACTGCTCCAACAGGTCCGTGTCTTTCTTGTACTGAGGGCTCCAGAACTGTACACAGTACTCCAGGTGAGGTCTCACCAGAGTGGGGTAGAGGGGCAGAATAACCTCAGCCTGTTTTGATGCAGCCCAGGAGACAATTGGCTTTCTGGGCTGCAAAGAGTGCACATTACTGGTTCTTGTCCAGATTTTCATCCAGCAGTACCACTGAGTCCTTCTCCAAAATCCATAGACAATACAAGATAATTTTTGCCCATTTCTTTACTCAGTGAAGCTCTGCTTGGTCACACCAGGTGAGAAACAGCTTTGTGTAGTAACATATCTGACAGACAATAAGGGCTGTCTCACAGGAAAAAAAATAGACTCTCAGGGAAATGTGAGTCCAATACTTGCAGATACCATCTAGAGAGGTCCCAGGACCAGCTGAGGTACTCTAGCCAGCAGCAATACAAAACTATTAGCAACGTAATATTCAGAGCTCAAAAGTATGACCACAGAGTGAATCCTCCAATATATTTTTATAACAGCCTTATTTCATGTTTCATTACTTTTGCTCTGCACTCTGAAATGTTCATTAATCAATGGCAGCACATATTGCCGCAAGGCTCTCATACGACCCTTCTCCTTATCCCGTCCCTCTAGGTGTGGTCTGGTCTTCAAGTGAACATCAGACCAAGACCACCAGACCACCATTCCCATTAAGCACATGACTCAGTGACTGGCAGATAGCCTGTGACTCCTCTGTGCTATGGGAAGCCCATTCACTGCCTTTCTCAGGGCCAGCTAGGGGAGCACAACAGGCAGCAGCAAGCTACAGGCTTGTCAGGGGAATGAGAGGAGATAAGAAATCATTCCTCACAAGAAAAGAGCAGGATGGGGAAAGGAAGAACAGCGTTTGTCTGGGATAGGGTAGAAGATAGGCTGTGAAGGAAAAGCTCTGGCAGAAAGCAGAGGAGGAAGCCATTTTCCTGCAGAAATAGCCTATTTGATTTTAATCCACCTCTCGGTATTAGTGAAGGCAAGTTTTAAAACTTCTGCACAGTGCAGCATGATCTCCCCTGTAACCATTACCCATCCTCAAATTGTGGTTGAGCTCTTTAGGTGAAGAGAGAAGCTCACTTTGTGCAGACCTGGAGAGATGTTACATGAGGCAAACATCCAAAAGATGTAAAGAAAGTGCCTCCCACCCCACCTGCTGCCTTGGTTTTGCCAGTCCCCAAGGGGCAGAACCACCTTCTCCACCACACTTAGAGTACTGCTCATAACTGCTTGCTCCTGAGACACCAGAGGCAGCTGAACCACCAACAGAAGGCAATACTAAACATGGCATCTTATTTGTTTTTTTCAGTTTAAGGTATCCTATCAACAAACCACCATGGTTTTTTGGAGCAGAACCAGACTGATACATTATCTTTTAAGCCTCTACTGCCTATAGACACAAGAGTTTCATTAACTTGAATTGAGTCCTACCTTAACATCTACATCATGGAGTCTGCTTCTTCTGGTGTTTGAGATAGAAAAGGAACTGTCTCTGTTTTCGCAGCAATATAGGAGCAATTTTTTGCTTTCAACATTAAATGAAGCTCTGCATTAGTCCCCTTTCAGCTTGACTTGATATTTTCTGGATAAATTACTCAGCACGCTCATCTGTTCTTACATCCAGGCTATGTACTCCTTTTTTTTAAAATGCAAGATGCCTGGAATACCTTCAGTACTAACATCATCGCCTGGAATGATCTGGGCAGATATCATCTTGAGTTGGCAGGGGGATGAACCAGATCTTGATTTTTTAGATTTTTCTACAAACTGTGAAGAACAAAGCTATAAGCTACTTTATTATAAACAGTACATTTCCCATTTCAATAGAAGTCATAGAAAAGAGAAAAAGAAATCTATACAAGAGTTCTGCGTGTTCCCCTGCTCCCCTCCTGATCAATACTGGCCTCCCACTCTCATATTGCTCCATGCTGCAATGATCTTCCCCCTTTCCATGTCCTCTGTGCATATGTAGTTGCATTTTTCTCCTGCACTCAACTCCCGCTGCTCCTCTGCATTATTGCTATAGGGCAATAACTGTTGGCAGGTTCATCCCTAACATGATATCATATGGTGTGACATTAGCCAACCAAACACAATAATCACGGTTGCTGTGGAGTTGTCAGCATCCATTTAACTCTCCCTTCACCCCAGTACAATTCATTCTCAACTGAGCCAGGGGAAAAAAGGAAAAGGCTATAAAAATATTATCAAGAAACTGCTACCAGCTGACATGACAGTCAGGTCCAATAGCAGAACATGATCCTTGTATTTTAAGATTTACCTCACCACAGATAGAGAGAAGAGTCCAGTCATATTCATATTTTACTAATTTTTTATTTGACATCTCTAAGAGTTATATTTGCTTTTCAGCTTTAATTTTAAATTTTCTTGTAGGTTTTTCAGAACTGCCACAATGCAAAAGCTTGATATTCCTTCCAACAACCTCTAATATGTTTGTCTTGAGAAATAAACTAACCAGGTTCAAGGAGTAAAAGACAGGCCTATATGTGCAATCTGCTATGGGTAGGGCACCAATCCTTAAGTAAGTATCATAGCATGATAATTTACTGCTTTTGTTTGTAGTGTTCTCACAAGATTAGAGCATTATTACATCCATAGGACAGCCACAGAGACATAAAGTCAAAATTTGTATTTTACTGTTCTCAGCAAAGGCCCAGATCCATACCTCTATCCTCAGCACCTGCCTGTGTAGATGTGCAGGAGGAGACAACGTACTAGAAGAGGACAAGAATGTCTTTTTCTCAGTAAGTACAGAATTTCTCTGGTACCTGATTCCCAGCAATAATTAAAACAAAAATGACAGTGCCTAAAATAATTCCTTCCGTAAGGTACCTAACAGCAATCACTCTTGGAAACAGTAAGGCTTAGGATTATCCCTGTGTGTACCATCTTGCACGTGTTCTGCTCTCATCTTCAGGCTGATCTTTGGGATCTTTGCAGCAGTGTAAGAACAAGGGCTCTGTTCCCCTGGGGATTTCTGACTGGTCTGTTTAAGGCAACAGATCCACCTCTGGAAGTGTAGGACATAATATTTTAACCCCTTGGGCAGATCCATCAGCTTCATCCCCACAAAAGGCTTAGCTGTCAGAAAGCAGGACTAGAAGGAGGAGGCTATAGGCTCAACAAAATGTCAACAAAATGAGAGCAAAATACTGTTCACCACCTGTCTATACCAAGTCATCGTCCAACAGCCAGGAAAAACAGTGGGAGATCTTTTAACACAAACACAGGAGAAACCCATACAAAGAGAAACCAGCTGGTGCCAGCAGCATGACAGTGGCTCAGGGACTTCATGACTGTGCCAGTGAAGAAGGGCACAAGGCTAGTTTCATCAGATGTACAACATATGCACCTTATTTTATCTCCACCTCTAATGAGACGGAAATATCTATTTTTAGGATGCTTAAAGAGCTCAGCAGATAGTCTAAGCCTACCCAAGCAAGTAGCCTAGAATTACTACAGACCCATATGTGTGTCACGCATAGGAGTGCATGACAGACAGTGAAATGAGGAGGGGAGGAAAGCTCATCTCAACTTTGATGAGACTACCACCTTCTCTGAAGGAATACGATACACACCTTACTTTTTCTTCTTTAATATTGTTTTCTTTTTCCTCTGGCAGCCTGTGCTCTGGGATACCTCTGCAGATCCCACAAGGAGCAGGAGATACGTGTCCACATGCTCAGCACAGCTCTAGGGAGGGAAGGTACTGCACACAAAGACTTTGTAGAGCAACCCACAAAACCAAGTCAGCTGGTTACATTTGGTTTAGAAGTGTTACCGTACAAGGATGGACATACAAAATGCTCTTTGGTCTTGCACCAGCAGTGGAGGAGAAGAACCTTCTGCCAATTTATCAACTGTGTCCATTCCCAAGGTGTAAACCTGAGCCTCAATTAAACATACCATATTTAAGCACTGTATTTAAAAACTATGACTGCCAGTAACCTTTCCTTCTGTATATGTACAAATCCAATGCAAATAGCCAGCTAGACTATCCCCACAGATCCATCAGCAGATTTCCACTTTATAAAACCTCCTATCCAAACATTAACCTCAATAGCTGCTCGTGGGTTTGCATATGCAAACCCTGAGGAATGGAAACAAGGATGACAACTTGCAAGAAACCACATGCACTAGGCTGAGAGCATAAAACAGGGGTTCAGGCATTAACCACAAATTATGTTGAAATTTTGAATGTGTTATCTAAACCCTTCCCAAATTCTTGCAACATCTTGGGCCAGCTTCACAGGGATGGCAGCAACACCAAAATAAATCATGGTTTTGTATCGTAGAAGGAAATTAGGGTGTTAGGGATTTCTGAATTTTACACAAATTTGCCAGTGGAGGTAGAGTGGACAATCACACTAGTTTGCAGCTTTGATTCTCATTACTGCATAGTACAACCATGACAGAAGGTATAGTTCCTACTGCTCTTCAAAAGTGACTTGAGCAGGCATAAGAAAGAAGTCCATTTAACTTGCTCTCCTGGTCACTTGGGCAATTTCTCACCAGAGATACAGAAACACGGGAGCAAAAGCAAAGGCCAAATGGCTGCATTTGTACCACCGTGTTTCTCCTCCACTACCCACAGTGGGGCTGAACTGAGTACATCAGCAGCAGTGGTCTGGCTTGTCCCAAAACCAGTGGAGCTGACAACCGATACAAATGGAGAGGTAGAAAACTTCTGCAAGAATCACCAGTGCAAACCAAAACTTTTCACCCTGAGCAAATGAAGGCATCTGATTTTCAAGCTGGCTCTGGCACCTTGGCTCCAGAGAGGGCTGGGGGTTCAGGGGTGTCCCTGTGCCGCACTTTGCATGTCAGCTCCATCCAGTGCTCAAGGTGACCTCCCTCCTTCCCTGCCTGGCTATGGCTACATGTCAGGTATGAGGGCCTGGACTTTAGGCATGGAGATGCTGGCATCTTGGGAGAGCACTGCAGAAGGCTGACACGGAGAGCCAGGAAAGGCGGCACAAGGGGATGTGCCAGAGCTCGCCACTCCTTGGGGGTTCCCCCGACAGTGATGTCCACTTGGCCCTTCCTTTTATGTGTGATGGAGAAACAAGCCTATAGGAGAGAAACATTTTCTTTCCCCCTCCTGCCTCAAAAAGAAGTCCAACAACAGCAAAATCTTTCCTTTATGTGGGTCTCAGGCGTGATTGCTAGTTAGTGTACATGTGGAAAACCAGGGCTGATTTATACCATGGGGGGTCTTCTCTGGGAGGGGACAATATCGCTGTGCAGCTCAGCCGAGATCAGGGATGTCCTGTCACCCACTGGCACAAGGGTGAGGGACAATCTGGCTGAAAGCCCGGTATAAAGCTGGGTTGGTGCTGCTGATTCACCAGTAAATCAGTGCTGGGCAAGTACGAATGCTTGTTCTGGTCCTGGAGCTGACCGAGTCTCCCACCTAACCAGAGAGCGTCTCCCCCTAATTATGTCCCCTGCCACATTTTATCCTCTTAGAGTTACAAGCTCTTTGGGGCAGATGTCTCAGTGAGTATTTGCACAGCAGGATCTGAATCCCGAATGGGCCTGCTGGCATTATGAAAATTCAATTAAGGGCTTCAGCCATAAAAATGTAAACGATGTAGCTACTTATCATTTGTGCGTATAGAGACACATAAACACACGTATGCAGATACACATGCCCGGGGAAGCAGCGCCTAATACAAAAATATAACTCTTTTAAAATAACAGGCCTGTGCTGTGTTTAAGCACCATCCTTTGGATATTAATATATATTTTCCTTCTTCCTTTTCTCTCCTGTAGAATAAAAATAGCGTGACACCGGGGACAGAAGTTGGCTGAACAGAAATCACTTTTCAGGACAAAAAGCAATTGCTACAAAAGTAATTGCAGCAATGCGCAAAATCTTCTGAAGCAGTTTTCAAAAGTTTGTGATGACATACTGAGTTAAATAAACATAATTTTTCAGATATAATTTTCTGCTATATAGAAATTACTAAGGTTTTACTACTGATTCAAAGACCAGTCTCTGAGTGTGCTCTTTTATTTATATTTAATATCGGTAGCACCTGGCTATTTAGCTTCTTTTTTTGTGCCATGGAAACAAGCTGTATTTGCCTGTGTGAGAAATGATAATGTCCTGTACTAAAATGGATTTGGATGTGTATTTAAGGGTAGGCTATTCAAGTCTCGGGTATTTGTTTGTGTAAATTTTGATGTAAATTTTGCTGTTAAGATGTTGATCTTTCAAGACGGCTGCGTGGCTCATTTCTGCACTGCAAAATTGAGTGTGGCTCACTGTCCAAGCAGTTTAGGATTATTCACATACTTAGAATACAAAGAACATTCTCATCTGACCTGGTTTAAATATATATCTTACATTACATTGAGCTGTATCACCCTCTTAAAGTGACTATTTTTGCCCCACTTACTATAAAGGAACTGATTTTTTTGTCCTCTGGAAAAAAAAAAAATAAAAGCATTGCTCTGTCGTCCCTTTTTGTTTTATTTTAAATTTTCTTTTTTTTCTTAGCAGTCATTCTGGGTAAAACTTCCTCAGCTAACTTCAGATAATATATAGGTCTAGCTCTGAGATAGCTGTCTAGGGTGTTTTTATAGTCAGCAGGGAGAAATGGGAGCTTGGAGGGTCCAATTATTCCCCCCAAAGTGGGCCAGATGAACTGTGCCTTAGAAGTGCCTGCACACGGAGTCAACAGCATCCAAACTTCTGACTTCGACACCCAGGCTTTGGAATGACAGACCTGGTCCACTGTGTCTCATCTATAGGTTGATTATTATTTCTATATTAAAAGTTTGGCAAAAAAAGAGGTGTAGTTTTTGACTTTATGACAGTTTTTTAAAGTATATCTGCAGGGCACTTTAGTGAATTTTTGCAGTCCTCTGGATCATCATTATCTTCAGGTAACCTAGTTTAAGAAGTCTGGATTATGTTCATGTGCCTTGCTAAATGAGAGGCTACAGTTATGCAGAAAGGAAGAATATAGAATATCCAGTATGTCTCCTCTATGTGTATTCTATATATTGAGAGAATATATAATAGAACACATGGAATTGTAAAGAAACAAAAATAAGTGTAAAAACCTTTAAGGACAAGATCCAACACAAATATCTGGTACATAAGAGTTGGGGTGCCCCAGGCTCTGCCCCCATCCCCAGTCCCCAGGGAGCATCCCACCCTCCCTGCACACACCCACGGGGGAATACACCCCATTTAAGGGGTTGATTCACTTTTGCTGATGGGAGCCCGCTGCGTGGGGGAGTGCACAGCAGGCCAAGGGAGGATGCTGACTAATGTGCAGATTTGTGCTAGGATTCAGCTTTGGGAATCAGAGAGTAGCGAGAAGGGAATTGCGAAGGATGACAGAAGCCCTTTTTAGCAACAGAAAGAAACAGTCTGGTGAGTTACGAGAAATAAGAAAAAAAAAATGAGCTTACTGTATTCTTACTTGGTCTCTTCTCCCAAGTAACTAGTGATAGGACAAGAGGAAATGGCCTCAGGTTGTGCCAGGGGAGGTTTAGATTGGATATTAGGAAAAAATTCTTTACTGAAAGAGTGGTGAAGCATTGGAAGAGGCTGCCCAGGGAGGTGGTGGAGTCACTGTCCTTGGAGGTATTAAAAGAACATGTAGATGTGGCACTGGTTTAGTAGGCATGGTGGTGTTGGGTTGACAGTTGGACTGGATGATCTTAGAGGTCTTTTCCAACCTTAATGATTCTATGATTCTATGGTTCGAAAAATGAGTGAAGTTATGAACAAAAAATAAATAAAATAGACAGGCAGGGAGCCATCACAAGGGAAGAGAAAGACTCCAGTGTGTCAACATAGGTGCAGGTACACACGTGGAGTTAAGAGCCAGAGAAGTTGTTCAGAGGGGTGGCTTGTGCCCGAGACTGGTTTGTGCACATTAGAAGTATCACTGTTCTCTACCTCTGCAAACTTTCTGAGTTTGCTGGAGAACTTTTCTGAATGGCCCTTACAAGGAGCTTGTCCAAAAAGGATTTCTCATCAGACCCCTTTAATTTGCCATAGCTCTGAGGTGGAACACACTGTGACTGATGCCCTAAACGGGGTATTAAAAAAACATTAAGGAAATTCAGCAGTACAATTTGTGGGAGATTCCTCCCTGTAATGTAACCAAACTATTGAATTTCTTCCTGAAACTTCTGAAGCACATAATTTTCAGCAGCAGAATTGAGGGACTGCCAAGTGCCTGAGAAATATAGGTGACGGGGAGATTAAAGTGAGTGGCAGCCCGCAGGATGACAGCTGCTGGAGAGATATCTTCAGCACCTGTGGAACCTGCTCCCGAACTGACAAGCATTAATGCTCATTCCTAATACTTAGTAATCTCTAAGCTACATGTGTATTTAAAAACTGACACAGCTGAAAATTTGTCTCAGTTGCACCCAAGCAATGCCCACATCAAAGGGTACGATACAAAAATATCCTCCATTTACACAAGGATAATGCAACATAATGGCTTAAACAAACATTGTGAGATGAGCACGGAGGAGAGAGATATAGAGGGATGTATGTGACTTATTCCTCATGTCATGAAGCCTTCCTGGTGTCTTGTTGATCCAGCTGTTTTTACACTGTCCATTCAACATTACCTTTGTCCTTTAAAATTTAGAGACATAGCTACCAACCATGGCTAACAAATTAGGAGGAGATTAGAGAGCCTCTTATCTACTCACAGGATCCATTTTCAAGTAATCTCCCCTAGCTCTTCATAATCTAAGTTTATTCAGACACCCAAAAGGGCTCATAAATACAGGTCATTCTGATAAATTTTCTCATCTTTCTTATGGTGTTGTTTCCCTAAGAGAATTGTGCTTTTCCTCCACCCTGGGGACTCCTGCGACATCACAAGCTGTAGAGACCCCCTGCAATCCAGCCCAGCAGATCATGGGGTTCATTGCAGCCACACATGGAAGTCCATCTGTTCCACATGGGACCTAATGTGTGTCTACAGCTCAGAGGGTGGAAATCAGTGGCCAAAATGTTAAGTCCCTCCATCTTCCAGAGGAGAAAGGCAGGTAATCTTGAAGTCTAGGGCAGGAAGGGCCCTCTCTTTATTTATCCACAGCTCTGACCCATGGTCTGAGCTCATCCACTTGGTCCTGCCTCCAGTTAGTGGAAAGAGGCAAGCATGCTTGAAGGGATTTGTTCCTCCTAAGCCACCTGGAATGAAGCACCCGTGGAGTCTCATTTCCAGGCACCTGGACATCTGCAGGTTACACACCTGCACACTGATAACACCAGGGAATCGTAGAATGCTTTGGGTTAGAAGGGACCTTCAAAGATCATCTAGTCCAACATTTTCTACTAGGTCAGGTTGCTCAAAGCCCCATACAACCTGACCTTGAACACCTCCAGGGTTGGGGCATCCACAACTTCTCTGGGCAACCTGTTCCAGTGTATTATAATACAGGGAAGCTAAGCTGGAGGTGACTACATTACCCTCAAAACATACTGAAAAGCCCAGACTTTGGGCTCAGTCTTGTGAGATATAGGACATTTCAGCCTGAGTATCTCTTGCAAACAGCCATAGCTCACAGTCCATGCAGGGGGACGGGGTCTGCAGTGTCACCCTGCCATTCCCAGCTGCTGTGACAGCCACCAGCCAGCTCCCTACCAGCTTCTTCATCTCTCCCTTCCACCCAGAAGTCATGCACTGGGAACCTCTTCTTTTTCCCTGGAGCCCTTTATTTTCAGGTTTACCTTCATCGTTCGCTTGCACACCTGTGTGATCCCTTTTACTTCCATTTTAAGATGAAGATTTACTTATTGTTCAGCTTTCATTTCTGAGGCAGTGGTCATTTGTCACAGAGTATGTATCTCTACAAATATTACCACGTGGTTGTCACCCTCACTTGTCTGGTAGAGGGTTTTCTGACACAGACTAATGACACTGGGGCTGACTAGGGCCACCACTGCCAGCTCTTGCCTCACCATTGAGACAGCGTATTTGAGTATAACTACTGACTCAGTGGCAAGGTCAATGGAAAAAAGACTGAAGCAGTGATGAATACTGATCCAGGACAGCTCCCAGCTAATGTCAACATCTTCTTTCATGCCAGATTCAGCAGGACTTGTTCCTTGCACATGCTTTGTGATCATCAGCGGCACTGGTTATTACAAGATGTGCTTCTCAAGTATGTGGAAAGTACCATGCCAAAAGCACCCCTCAGAGCAAGAGAGCTTATTTACCTTATTCTAGGTGGAAATGTTTTCTTAAATCTGGCTGCAGCTGTCACAAGATAATTAATGTACATATCTTCTGTCCATGACTGTTATTTGAATAAGGACCTGTGTCTGCCCCCAAAATTGCATGTCAGTTACATAGATTTGTCACCAGGAGATAAATGAATCCTATCTTCAAATTCACAATTCATGTGCTACCCTAGAAAACCAAATGCTAAGTTTAATTAGCTCCTGGACTAATTGCTTAATTTTGTTGAAAAAAAATAAAAAATTCTCTAAAGCATTTCTAGCCAAGCATTTGGGAGACTACTGCTCGTCTGAAAGGTACTAATGAGCCACCAGCAGAAGATAAAGTCACCAGCAGATCCGGTGCCTGGGCATGCAGCCTCCCTCCGGCACAACACTGGGTTTACTGGTATGAACTCAAACACTCAGGTAAGTATGAGTGAGCATCACGATTCTGCCCAAACAAGAAAATCTGTGGTCTAAACAGGCTAAAATTACATGGGTGTAAATATGGAAGACAGCTCATATTTAAACCTGGTCCCAGTGTCCTGCTGTCAGTGAGATTTATTTAACTGCTTTAGAGAATGAGGATTTAGGTAAATACCTCCATGTATATTACGTAGGTAAGAATTTTAACATGGAGCTTTTTCAGCCATTAATGCTTTTGAGATTGATAATTCTGGTAAACACTATTAAATAATGACTAAACAGTAAAGACAGTACATTTATTGAATGCTTTTTCACATCAACTGCAACAGGACTTAAGAGTTGTCAGGGCTTAGTGAGCCTGAATGTTTAAGTAGTCTGAAGGAAAAAGGAGGCCAGAATCAAGTCTGCATGCACAAACCAGGAACGAATATCTAAATATACTGGAAGAGGTAATATTTGTCTGACTTTTTAATGAATTGTAATTTTAATTAGTATTTCAGTTCTCTGCTAACTCACAAAATGGAGTCTTGTTCACTGCAGGCTCTTTTCGAGGTGTTGGGCACCTCCGGTGACAGCTACAGATTTTCTCCCTTCTGACCCAAACCTTTGGGCTGAAACGTGAGCTATGGCTTTCTCTGTAGCAGCTAGAGGGCAACCCCCTGCAACCCCTCAAAATTTACCTGACTCCAAGAGCTGGGGCTGAGAAGCAACCAGGTAACCTCTGGTTCCCAGGATCCCCCCCTAAGGCTAGAGGGACTATCCGGCACTCAGGTCAGTGCAGAGGTGATGGATGATGTCTATGCCTGGCAGTATCAGAGCGAGACACTACACCAGTGGCCTGCAGAAAGGCAGAAAACATCCTCCACCAGTGTTGCGAAATAAGCTGTCCCTCAGACACAATCACCATCTATGCAGTGCTTATGGTAAGCTGCCGTTTATATACCTAATCCAAACTAGCTCCTACTAGGCTTGCACAAACATTGCCAGCAGAGATGCACAAAGCCCCAGAGCAAGACAGGGAGCATAATAATTCTCAGCGGTGTATTTCTTGCAGTCTGTAACATACATTAACAGTCAAGGAGAGTCAGTGAATTCCTGTATCCACTGTAAAAGCCTGGTCTCACTCCTAGCTTGTTTTACTGGGAGCACTTTTTGTCAAGTAATAAACATCCCTCTAATTAAAGACTACAGACCCAGTCCTGAGCTGCACCCTACGCACCCCAACAGTATTGAGGGCTGTAAACTTCAGCTTGCCCATGCAACCACCAGGTAAGTGTTTATTTGCTGCATGTTTCGTAGTTATACAACCTGCACATTTATATCAACCCCCTAATATTTAAAACAGAAAAATCAATTCAAGATCCCTTTCAAAAGCAAGGACAACAAAAAGGAGAACAAAACAAATCAGAGGAAAAAAGCAAAGCAGAGGAAAAAAGCAAAGCCACCCTGTGTCATACCATGTGCAAGGAGCTCTGAACCTGCACAGTGCATGAACTGGATCATTTTTATCCCATGGGATGTTCAGCTACAGATTGGACTCTGCCAATTGTGAATAGCCTTTACCTCTCAGCATTTTGGGCCTGAGGAAATTATTTAGGTGGCGTCTAATCCAAAACCAGGGGATTTTAGCTCAAGATGCAGTCCTTGTCTGAAAGATGGGGAATACACTCAAGAAATTACTGAAATAATTAAGAAGGAAACAACAAAATATCCTCAGCTCCAGCTCCTTCTGCCAGCCTGCTCCTCACTGTCATTCCCATCCTTTCCCTGTGCTCTTCCTTCTCATGTCACAGTACTTGAGCATTTATTTAGCCCAAATACCAAAGAATTGGAGCATAACAACATGAGTGGGAACACCACTATTTTTCTGATCAGTAATTCAGTTCCTTGGATCATGAGGATAAGCTATGCAGCCTTCGAGAGTATTCATCCACTTGGGAATTGGATTACAGCCTCATAAAACAGCACAGTGCTCCTATTATCATCTAAATAAAGCTGCCATAATTCTGGAAAAAAATAGGTGAAAATAGTCAGTCACTGAGTATCCATAGTTGAAGTGAAGAATAATAAACTGACATACAGTTCTTAAGAAATTCTTCACCAGGAGGCAGATTTAATGCCCTGAAAGCTAGGCTTTTACACACACAAAAACACACACTCATCTTTTTTATCACTGTCTTATCTAAAGCACTGAGAGCTCTGTAAAGATGGGATCCAGGTGCAACGCTTTCTGAATAGCTGATGATGACAATGCATCCACTGTATTATCCACTCTCGCAAGAGGATGCCCGAGAAGTTTCTCAGCATTTATAAGCTAGAAAAGGAGCTGGTTTTGTTGCAGTTGCCTAAGATTGTACCTGTCTCAATACAAAATCCTGGCTGATTAAAAACCTCTCACTGTAGGCTTCAGCAGCTTGTGGTGGAAAAATGAGCTGGTAAAGATAAGTTCTTCCACAATGTCAGCTGGACCTTGTTCTGACTCCACTGCTGAGCCACCACGAGCTTTGAGCAAGTCATTTTAACTTCTTTGAGTATATATAAAAGGGGACAGGCTCATCTTTGCAAAAATCTTTGGGCAAGTCCCTATAGACAGTGATGTATAAGTGTGACGTGTTGTCACTATTTTTTCTTCTCTGGGTATGGGGATGGAACTGTTCACCCCGTCGTTGCCATGGAGGACCAGGCATTTGCAAAATAAGGATGCACAACTTATTTGAAAGGCCTGTGAGCAAAAAGACCAGCTCCTTTTTTTTCTGGAAATCCTTACAGAGCTATTTCACAAGGATCATCTGTTAAGACCTACTTTCAGGACCATGTCACCGTGGAAAATTAGTATCATTTAAGGCTTAGCATCACTGCTCCCAAGCTCGTATATCCAGCATCTAAAAGCTTGGGAAGATGCAGGCTTCCCTCACAAGGTCCAGCTTGGCCTGTGCACAGGCACCAAGAGGGAACATGTCCTCTCCTGCCTCCCTCTGCCCTCTTCCCACTCCCAGCCCTTTGCTCCTGCTGCTTGCCAGTGAGTGGCAGACCCTCTGTGAGCCACGTCCCCTCACATAATTGCAGAGAAGTATCTCAGAAGAAACCTTAACCTGTGTAGTTTCCTGCTGTTGGATTCAAATGAAAGAGCTCACCCAGAAGTCTGAATAAAAGCCAAGCCTGCACAAGCTGGTAGGGAGTATAGGGAAAGGAGTGGAGACAAGCAGTGGAGAAGGGAAAGGGCTAAAGCCTCCTCCCATCAGCATCAAAAAGCAAGGAGGAGCCATGAAATTGGCCCATCTGTCTGCAGAGAGGGATGTGGGTGAACTCAGACAGTCACCAGGCAAAGAACGGGGATTTCTGCTATACACAAGAAGGCGGTGTCACTCCTGCAAACAGCATCGTTGGGGTCAGTACCAGACCACTGTGTCCACTTTGGGTGCCCACACTTCAAACGGATGTTAAATGCAGTTACAGAAGCAAATATACTGAGAAACCCCTGACGTTCAACCTATTCACGTTAACAAGAAGGGGCTATGTTGGGTTACTGCTATTTTAGGTGTAGCTTCATGATGAAATCACTGCTAATAGAAAATTCTTTAATCCAACAAACAAATGCAAAACAAGCACAGCCTCCGGACAGGAAACAGAAACTAAATTAATTGAGCTTCAAAATGAGATGCGCAGATGCAGTCAATTCCCCAGTACTCGAGGTGTTTAAATCAAGGCTGGATGCCTTTTTAAAGGCCATGTCATAGCTTGACAAGAAGTTACAGGCTTGATGCAGCAATCTCTTGATACAGTTTTATGGTGTGTAATACACAGCCCCTTCTTGCCTTTACAACCACTGGAGGACCAAAATCAACAACAAAATGTGGGTCTTGTTGTTGTAGTGGTGTGTCCCCTGCAGCGTGCTGGGCTCCTACAAGCCAAGCTGCACTTGCACCAGTGCATGCCCAACTCTGCTCCCAGCAGCGTGAAGGAATTCCATACTCTAAAACTGGTAAATCTATGGAGCTGCCTGGACAGCCCTACACACTGGTGCCACTGCTGTGATGGGTAACACAAGCACAGCCCGGGCCAGACCTGGCTGACTTGGTCTCAGCCGGCATCATGTGCCCCCATAGCAGTGCCCTGCTTCTCCCACTTCCCAGCACTCTTACCTCTTGTTGGTTTTGCTGTGCTTGCTTAGGGCCTTTTTGGTTTTTAGCTGTGGAAGAAATCACTGCTTATGCTGATGTTTGCCCCGTGAGGCGCACACTACCAGCCCATACACAACTTGCAGCTGGGACTCCGAGTGTGTGTGAGACACGGCGGGGTGGAAAAAAGTGGGCACAGAAAAGGCCAGTGCTGCCAAAACACAAGGGGTAGGAGATGGAAAGCGTGCCACCCAGCCTTTGTCCCAGGGTGCATGTCATGAGCATCACCAGCAGGAACAACAAGCCTCTCTTTGTTTCCCTGCATATGCAAACATTTTCTGTACTCCAGTCAGGATGGTCACTGTCCTTCAGTGGTTTGCAGCCCTCTCAGGTCTCTCCAGTTGGCATACACAAAGTTTGAATCTACTTTTTTCACTGTTAAATATGACTTTATATTTGAGGTGGTTGAGCAAGCAGATGTGGTTGGCAGGACTGCTTACATGCTATAAGGTGTAAGTGACCTCTTGGTACAAATTACTGGCTAGCAGTCCCCAGCTGCCAAAGGGGAAATGGGAGAGATGGAGCAGCCTTGAAGAATGGGTGTGAGACCCTGATAGGGAGCCCCATTCCACACATGCTTCCTCCTTCCGGCAGCAAATGAGGGGACAGCAGCAGGCACCCCCCAGCCTAGAGGCCACCCTACCCTCCTCACCCTCTCCACCCGTCCCAACAAAGCCCATGTTGATTGGGTTTTTTTTCCAGACCTCTAGTCACACTTCTCTCTGTACTCATCCTCATCCTGTTTTAAGACCCAAAGAGCTCAGCTTACCCCTGCAGCTCTAACACAGCCATAACAAACTCTGGCAGCATGATGCCCTTTTAAAATCACCTTTGCTTCTGCTGCCTGACAGATGAGACTGTGGAAGCATTGTGGGATATTATGACATCCAGTGGTCACTCAGGTAAATCACCACTTGTTTCTGAGGTATATCTCCTGAACTTAAGGCCCCCAAAAGGCACAGAAGTGACCACATTTTCCTTTGTGCTGGAGAACGGCAAGTGCATAATTCCCTCCCCGCGATAATGCCATACTCCAAGCAAGCAGACCTCAGCTCATTCCAAAAACTATTTGTTCATAAACATGTTTAGCCAGCAATGCAATAACTCATTAAGGCAAAAAGCTATCTGCTAATCATACCTTGGGAGATGGAGGTGCTATCTGAGAGCACTACCAGAAGTAGACTGAAGTCCCCCGTGAATACATGGACTTTGCAAGGTTTCTTTTCTCTCCGTCCAGCTCCAGCAGAAACACAGAGACACAGGTTGCAGCCTGCTAACAGGGCTTAGCAGCATCAGTGAGCGGGATCCAGTGCAGCTCCTTGATGGAGCAACTGGAGTGACTGGCCTCCTCCATTTCTGCAGCTAATTCTGCCGAAGCCATCAGTGCTTTATTGGGCATAAATGCAAGAAGGGCAATTAAAGAGCAAACTTAGGAGCAATAATATCAGGATCAGGATATATCTAGTTTTCTCCAAGGACAGCCAGTGATATAACCAGAATTATTACTCACTGTTTCACAGATGAACTGTTCTTTCAGAGCCTGCAAGGTGGCGGTTGCTTTCTTGAGCACGGAATTCACTCCACTCCCACTCCCACTCATGTCAGCAGCTTGGCTTGCAGATGATTTTAAGTCTTTTAGCCCAAATTGCCTTTTTCTCCCCTCACGAATGCTCTCGCCAGGGAGCCTTCCTGAAAAGCACAGCGAGAACTAGATTGCTTAGGTTTACAACAAATTGGGAGAAAATGGAGTAGCAACAAGGCAGCTGCTCCCCATCGAACATGGCAGTAAGGTCCTGCCTGCTGAGGAGACCTGACTTTCTTAGCTCTTCGAGGATGATGGGGACTTCAAAAGCCTCTTCTTGGAACTGAAAAAATAATTCTGCAGTCATCAGCCTTAGTGTATGGTCTTTGGCTTTCTTGGGTTTCATTAAAAGACAAATTACTGAAAAACAATGTAATTTTACAAGGAACTGGAAAAATACCCAAAGATAAAGCTTTCATTTAAACAGAAGTCCTTGATTTTGGCACAAAGCTACTATTTCTCTATGCTGCAAGGACAGTGCTATGAAGTTACCACTTCTGCATGTTCATTAATTGTCTATATGGCACATCACTCAGCCCAAACTATTGCTTTTCTTTAATCTCACTGCTGTCTGTGTGATTAACCCTCCACCTCCAGGCTGTGCCAACCCTTAGCACACGGCTTGAAATCCTCATGGTCCCTGAAAGCAGAGGATACTTGGCAAGAAAAAAACTGCCTCCTGTCCACACCACAAATGCAATGATATGGAGTGATGGTGAAACTTAGGTGGAGAGGTTGGGTGGCTGTTGGGAATGTAACCCAACATTCAAGCTAGCACACCTTGCACACAGGCCTGGAGGGAAAGATGTGGTGCCCTAAGCACCTCCATTTCCAGGGGAGGAAGAATTTGGCTGCCGTAAAGATGTCCAGAGGCTGATCCAGTCCAAGGAAGAGGAACTACAAGACACCTCTGTCCTCTTATGACCTGGCTCGCCTATGCATTTTTAAGCAGAAGCACCTAATGCAACCGGGTCACCTTCTTTAAATGAGAGATAGCATGGACAATTAGGTAGTTACAGCTTTCCCAAGAGGAGCGGAGGGGAAGTTGGGTTCTCTCAGTTTAAAAAATGCCAGCTGCCAGGAGGTGTCCCATCCCCTTGGTCCTGGGGTGTTTTGGAGAGGGGGACGCCCTCCACATGTCCCACAGAAGTGGGATGCTGCTCATCCCAAGAGCCCTAAAACAGCCTGCTCCTCCGGGAGTTGTGGCTGCTGGGTCCTGTGTTTGGCACCAAATCCCCATTCAATTGGAGATGGTCCTGGCAGGAGGGACTGCCAGGCCCCAGTAGAGGGCACAGTACTTGAGCTAAGTGCTGGCTCCCTTCTGCATCTGTTCTTTTTGTTCTGGTTTCTCTTCAGCCTGGTACACCAGATTGCAGGCAACCATGCTGCTTTGTGAGCGGCTTGGATGCCTCTCCCTTGGCAGCAGCCGCCTCTGACGAGCCAGAGGACAAGATGAATGGCCAGGGGGTGTGGGTACAGCTTCTGCTGTCCAGTTTTAATCTGCAATTGCAAGGCTGTCAGCCTCTAGTCCCAATTTAGGCAGACTGGCTCCCACCTTCAATAAGAGGAGCGGAGGAAGTGCTTCTTAAACTGCCTCTCATCTATGTCTGACAGTGTTTTTAGCCCATTGCACTGCAAAATCAAACAATAAACAGCGATTTACGCTAACAGCTTGGATATTGCATGGAGAAAGCCTGGACTTGAGGGAGAATGACTGGACAGCTACCATAGAAAGCCAAGGGGCTTAAGAGGCTGTCCCCGTTCAGGTGTGAAGTTCCTCCTTCCTCCTGTCAGTGTAAACACCTTCTGTTTCAGCAGAACAACAAAACATGTTCATTTAAACTCTGAGAGTGGGGCCAGGAGAGGAGCCTTTGCACAATTAGGCACAGCTCAGAGAAGGTTTAAGTGCTTTAGTGCCTCTTTGCTGTTAGTGGCTGCCTCCCAGCTGAGATGCGGGGTCTGGCTGTCTGTTAATTTGGATACAGCAATTAGAGGCTGAGAGCTCTGCTGGGCCAGATCCGAGCCCCAGTGTGCAATGTAGATATAGCTATAGCTGTGTTTCTGGCAGTTATGGTGAAAAAAGACATTTGACATTGAAAACATCAGGTTAAATTTTATATTTCTGTCAAGTGTCCTTTGGTAATGGATAACATTTGCCCAGATGAGAGTTCCTGGTACTCCTCCAAATTGAGGAGACCTGCATTTCACTTTTGAAATAATTAAAAAAAAAAAAAAAAAATCAGTGTCAGGAGAACTTCTAGAGGAACTTGGGGGAAAAAGTCATGGTATAAAAAGTATATTATGATACTTAAAAGGTCACCTCGGTCACATTAAACAAGGGAACATTTTGGGGACTGGTACCCTCAGCATCGAGCTGGCTGCACATCGGCAGGGTGCAGGAACAAGCCCGACTTGCAGGAGGGAGAGTGGGAAGGAAGAAGGCCCATGGAGTCATTTTGCTGGGCGAAAATCTCTGGGGAAAACCCCAAGAGTGCGGCAGGGCCTGGCAGCAGCATGCTGCTGGGGTAGGCAGGAGATCGGGGAGCAGGGACCTCAGGGTCCATTCACCACAGGCAACAGCATCCCCTCCACAAGCAGCCCACATGTGTCCTTAGAAGATATCTCCTAAGCTAATTTTCTTCTGGCATATTATCTTCCCCTATGATGACGTGTCTGTTTATCAAAAGCATAGACTGTTTTCTAAATCCTTCCTAGCTCACTGCAAACAGCTTCACCTGATGTCTCAGCCCTTCATCTATCAGCTGCATGTGATTTTTCTCTTTGTAGCTTCTAGCCAGCCCCCGCCGAGGATATAAGGGCTTGTTGTTGTTTCTTCGTTTAAGCAAGCTTTTGCTAAGAAGAGGGTTCTGAGGCATGCATATACTGTTCTTTAATCCTTTACCTCCCACACTTCCCTCTTTTCTTAAACCAAGCTGTTAATAAGAATGAAGATTACTGTAGCCAGAATTTATAGCAAGAATTTGCAGTAGCTAAATATAAATTTTAAAAAGTGGCAGCAGCATGATCAAACCACAGCTCTGCGCATAAACATTTCTATAGTATATATTTTCTACAGTTTACCTATCACAACTTATAGCCATAGATACAGCTTTAAATGAGTAGGCCTGTTTTTAAGAATTTCCTGTGTTACAAGCATCAGAGACAGCATTTCATATCTTGGTGTCTTTAAGTGCAGTAACTGTGAGGTCCCAATGTGATTATCACATGTAAATGGCAATAAAAAAAAAAAAAAAAAAAAAGGTGAATCGCCCCATGAGTCCTACTGAAAATGGAGAATGCAAGTTCACCTCCGTATAGCTGCAGTTTGGGGAGGAATTGAGCAACTGGGTGCCCCCCTGAAACAGCAAGCACAAGATGGAAAGGCAGAAAAAGTACCTTTTCTTCTTTGTCAAGAAGAAAAGTTTGATCCGGGTTTGAAAAACGTGCTCTGGTTGCCCTTGCCTGCTTTGGGGGGTGGCACCAGAGGTGCAGGGTGGATGCCAGGGAGCGGCGAGCTGCCTGAGAAGCAGCCAGGTGCATACAGAAATGAGGACAGCCTTGTGTTTGCACACAGGTGTAGGCACTGAGCGTGGCAGACAGCATGAGCCCATGCCAGGTTTCGGACATGGAGTGCCCCGGCCGGGCAAACCAGGCTGGTGCTTGATTGCTTTGTCAACCCGCAGTCATCTGTTTGCCCCCTCAGCTGCCATTCAGACGTCTTTTACTCCTCTTTTCCTTACCCTTTTCTGGCTCAGACTCATGGTGGCACAAGCCCCATTGATGGTGGTGGTCTGACTGGTGCCCGGGGCACTCCTGGGGCTCTGAAGACCCCAAATCACCCCGCTGGGATGGGTATCTGGAGGTAGCTTTAGAGTCTCAGGGCACAGTTGAGGGAAAACCCCACCATGTCAGAGCATGCCATTACCTCCCTCGCGCTCTTCTTGGTGCACAAGGTGTGGCACAGGAGGGGTTCCTGAATGGCACCGTGGCTGCTGTGCATGCTCAACCCTCCTCTTGTGCCAAAACGTCATCCAGGATCACTTCAGCTCAGCCTTTCTTCCTTACCTCGATGGTGAGGAAGCCGGAGCCATACACAGGTGTGCACTGTCCCCAAGAGCTAATGCACACCTTGGCCGGGTGGGACCAAGCTGTGGTTTGGTTTTATTTTAAAGTAAAATAGCACATAAAGTATTTTCCAATGATAATTTACCAGAGCTACGTCTCCAGAGGTACCTTCCTGAGTCAGGAGCTTACATCTGTGTGACTTAAGTACCCACCTACCTCTTCTCCCTTTGACAGGACCCTCTGCCAGCTGCTGGCTGCTGTTGGATCCCTGCACTGTTCGGCCAAAGGGGCACATCCCTGTCTTTTTCTTGTACAAAGCTGTACCGAAGGTTTGCAGGCATTTTTCTTTGTAAATTTTTTATGGTTTGCACCCAGCATAAAAACTTACAATTAGACACATTTTAAAGGCGTAGTTTAGCCTAAGTACATTAGTCACAGCTGAGTGCAATGCAACTTTTTCAAAAAGCAGTAACCCATCACTGAAAAGGCTTCTCCATTAGTAGCACTTATGCTGCTTGTGCATATTTAATACAAAATTGCCAACAAGTAAAACGGCCATTACATCTCTCAATTAAATTGACATATGCAGGCTATGCAGATCTCACATCACCTTTGTACCCTCATTCACCACTTGCTACAAACCTCCATAACACAGAGCCCCTCCTGACGGTTTTCCCTGCAAGGGACAACTGGGAAGGACACCCTGACATCCCTTGTCTCCTACCTTGTGCGGCATTTAGCATGTGTGCCCCTGTTCAGATTGGGAAAGTCACAGCCGATGCAAGTGATATCGAATGAAAGTAAAATTATTAGCCATGTTTCTGAGAGATGGTGAGTTTTATATTGTCACAGTCTCACACTTCATAGCTAAAAAAGCATGAGACGTGACAGTGCATTCATTATTTAAAGATCCATTTCAGTCAGTGGATGACAATGATTGTAAAGGCAGGGAAGATAAAGCACATTATATTTTCGAGTTCGCTGCTAGGAGCACGGATCACAATGTTTAGACAGTCCATGACACTAAAAATTGACAGCATGCCAATGGTTTTCTGCTGCACCTCCAGTCTCTCCAGATAGGGGACAGGGTGATTGGTCTCAGCAGGGAGGTCTGGGTCTCAGACAGGGTGCAGATGGCAGGGTGAGTCCCTGGGGAGCAAATGGAAAGCATGCCTGCCAAGAGAAAGAGCAGCTATGCTGAGGGACTTGCGACCACAGACACTTTTCAGCTTTTCTGCTTTATCATCTGCTCTAAGGAAATCTGAACTCCTGAAACGCAGCAGCCCCACTGTGTTCGAGTCAAACTCATTTTGCTGCTGGTCAGAGAGATGACTAGAAGCTGAAGGAAGCCGGCTTGACTTTATCTTTCTTTACCAAACTCTTTCATGAAGCTGTGACCCAGACTCCTCCATCACTGCTGGTCTTCATACCTGTTTGCTAAGCTGTAACTGCAGAAACTCCAGGGAGGAGTGGAAATCTTTGCCCTCAAGTGCTGTCCTCTTCAGAACAGGCACCTGCTCAGTGTGATGAACATCACATATCTTTGGGGTTTTTCTTCCCAAGTTACTTACTGCTCCCACCAGCTGTTCAAGGTCTTGGGCAAACACCTCTGGTGTCCCCCAGCACGCTGTCTGCCAGCCCTCATTGGCTTAGACCAGGCAAGCTTACAAGCTATTTTCTGTAAACGAATGGAGGAGTGAGCTGGCTACGTCTACGCTAATGGTCTAAAGGGGGCCAGGGCCAAACTGAGGTGCTGTTGCCTTTTTAATGTGCTCTCCGGCACAGGTCTGACCTGGCTTTCTCCCAGACACTGCCTGTGTGTAGCTTAGGGGCTGGCTTAGTCCAGGGACAGCTCCTAACAAGTTGCACAGGCAAAGTCAGCCTGATTTGGGAGGAAGGAACAGCATCTGACCATGTGGACATGAGCTGGGCAACCCAGCCTCCCACAGGACAAACAGAGCTTCAACCTGCCGAGCTGAGACCTTCCCTTACAAAACTACACCTGCCATTACCTATGTTTAATGGTTGTAGCAATTCCTGCTCACGCTATAAATTCAGACATCTGCAATAACTTTGCAGGACCATTTCAATGCTCTCCTACAAAGCAGCTGCTGCAGACCCAGGAATTGAATCATCCCCAAAATGACATTTTACTATAGCATGCTACAGGAGAGCCTGTAATGCCATGTGTGTGAGGCACACTCAGGATCTGGCCACAGAGAAAAATCTATGAGGAACAACAAGATGATAACTACTGTGCAAATGAAAACCATCATAGTCCACTTCTATACCTCAGACATCCTAAACTACCTCTTAGGCCAAATGCTTTCATCAGACAACCTGTTCACCAAGCCTTGAGTGCAAGGTTTGAAGCTCAGATAAGTACCAGTATTCATGGGAAGGGAGAGCAACTTCTCTCTCACCTTGTCAGAAATCATCAGCTGAAAATGCCACAACATTCACTTGCTATCGATTATTTCAGCAGTGGGCTAACAAACTGAACAGCTAGGCCAGGCATCACCACATGCAGGGCCCTGGCACTAGGAAAGACCTTTTTAGCTCTTGGGCAGTGTATATTTAACAACAGTATAGCCTGTGTGTCTTTGTGTTGACCAATGTGTTGACCACCTAATGACATGAAAGGCAGGATGTCCTATGTTATAACTTGCTATTCTGTTGCTGTCTCCTGCATGGTTCTCCTCCAAAGGGCTTTTCTGTCTTCAGACTAAAAACATGATGTTTATTATTTCTTAAGACAGGCAATATCAATTACAGTAGCTAAAGAATTCAACTTGCCATAGTTTTCCCTGAAACCTTCTTGATATTCATTACCTGCTTGGCAGATTGCATGAATTTGAATGCTGATTTACAGAACAGAGCTGAAAACCAGTGTGATGTGATATATCTAGCCAGTTGAAGAACAGGACACAGGTTCTCATTCCCAGTTTTATTGAAAGGAAACATTAAATGCTCTGTTTTATTATCGTAGCTTTGATAAGGGCCTTGTTATGCTAAATCATAGAATCATAGAATCATAGAATTGTTAGGGTTGGAAAAGACCTCTGAGATCATCTAGTCCAACCATCACCCCACCCCGAAAAAAAACCACAAACCAACAACAACAACAACAAAAAACCAAACAAAAAACCCCAAACCACCATGCCTGCTAAGCCATGTCTTGAAGTACCACATCTAGACATTTTTTGACCACCTCCAGGGATGGTGACTCCCCCCCCTCCCTGGGCAGCCGGTTCCAATGTCTCGCCACTCTTTCAGTAAAGAAATTTTTCATAATATCCAATCTAAACATCCCTGGGCGCAACTTGAGGCCATTCCCCTTCATCCTATCGCTGGTTGCTCAGGTAAAGCAAAAAAAAAAAATAACAGCTTCTGTTCAGGTTCTGAACAGTTCTGAACAGTATAGGTTCAGGAGGTCCTAAACTTAATGTGGCTTCCACTTTTAACAAAACAGAAACTGAAGTAAGCTATGTAGATTAAAAACAAACAAACAAACAAACAAAACACATCTTACTTTACCATCCTCTCCTCAGGCCCGCAACCTTTTCTATTTTGGACAGTCAGATGCCCCAAATCCCACAGTAGTCCTCCTTCCAAGCTCCCCATCAGCAGAGTTGTTAGATGCTGGAGCTCTCCAAGCAGGAGGTGCTGTGCCATTTCACTGGACCTGCCTGGCCAAGACCAGCTCTTGACCTTTCTCAGTACCAGTGAGGGACTTGTGTCCCCTTTCAAAACCATTATTTAGCTGGTGGCTCAGGTTCATCCAGCAGCAGGTTATAGAGCTATGCTCTCACGTGTGTTTTCTGTGCCTCAGCAGGGACCCAGAGATGGTGACTGCAACAGATGGCTCCATGTAGTAAATTGGTACCTAGGGTATAGTTTGCAAACGTAAGTCAAGATGGTTCAGTATTTAATGTTTGGTAAGGAAGGGGGAAACAAGTCTCTTCATATTCAAGTCGATCCTCATGGAAAAATATGGTAATGTTTTCCCTGCCATTTTTTAAGTCTATCTCATGTTAGACTGACCTACCCGCAGGTGTGGATCTTGTGTTTGCTAGTGTTGAAGGCACATCCTCGGAGATGGATTGAGATCTCCAAAACAATGCTGAAGTGTCAGAGCTGCACACCAAACATCAACATTGAAACGGCAGCTTGTGTGTAAGAGAATATGTGTCTCTGTGCTGGATAATTTATTTCAAATTGAAAGCAAATTGAGATTAAAAGTAAGATCTCTGAGGCAAAAAGAATATCAGTTCAGAACCAAAAAAAAACCCCTCCACAAGGAAATGAATCAAAGAGGGCAACCTAAACAAATCCACAGACCTCACCCAACCACTCTCCCTAGGAAACACAGGTACCCAAACTTATTTGTTGAGATGAGCATCTAAGAGGCTATAATCTCCTTCACAGTTCCCCAGCTCAGCTGAAAATGGAGACGAGAATGTTGCTTACCTGCTATTCACCCTCCTCCTCCCCCTTCAGCTCAACTCTGCCCTCAGCTGAACAGATGGCCATGCCAGGCTCTTGGGAAAAAAGACCAGTAGATCCAAACCACCTTGGGCCCAAAAGATTTACAACCTACATTCACATATTCTAATCTCATTTCCTCCTCCCATCGTGTTTGCAAAGAAGAAAGGAACAGGTCATCCAGAGCCACCTGCACCAGAGCACAGGGAATGATGTGCCGCAGTTTGGCAGAGATGCCCCATTTCGGCTAGATGCCGAAAGGTGGTGGGAAGTCAAAGGCTCTGGGCGCTGCCCTCTCTGCCATTTCAGACTGGCTGTTCTGGAGGTCAGTGTGATGGATCTCATTGGAGCCCTGTGTGCTCCCCACCAGCCCCTAACCTCAGCACTGTAAGTGTCACTCCAGGATCCGAGTGCCAGCTTTTAGGCATTTCAGTGTGAATACCACAAAACCTATTGTGTCAGTGGCTGGTAGTTATGGAAATACTCTGCATTTGGCCTGGCCTTGTCATAGGCCTTTCCGGCAGAGGTCTACTCCTCTGTGCTTAGGGTACAAAGTCTACAGAGACACCAGTGACACCTCTCAGTCACACAACCATAACCATTAAAAATCCTACAACTGTAATATTGATTTTCATCTACCTTACAGATGAGATTTCATTTAAAAAAAAAAAAAAGTAAAAGAAACTCTGTGACAGCATCTGTCTAAAGAAAGCCTGTGAAGCTTATTGCAACTGAAAGCATTTTGCAAATGCTTTATCTTGTTTCACTAGTTTCTGACAATCCACCAGGGACAGGACTTGTCGCCCCTGAGAGGGATGTATCCACCTCAGAGGCAGGAGAAGGGGCAACCAGCATGGTTGCTCTTGAGCCTGGTGTCAGTAAGAAGTCTGGAGGGCTTAGAGAAACCGAGCAGTGAGCCTCTTCCCCCGCCTGCAGCTGCTCACAGCTGGCGCTGCCGTCACCTGCACAGCTGGTGCCCGGTCAGCAGCAACCACAGTAGGAGGGATCTGTCTGGGCTTGCAGCAGCTCTTCTGGCCCTCCCTCTGCTCTTCCCCTCCACAAAAGGAAGATGCCTCTCCCCAGCTGGCCTCAGAATGGGTGAGCGACCACGGCCAACCTCTCCTCCTGCTTGCAACAGGGCTGAAACACAACATGAGGAAATGAAAGACGACAGCTTTGTCTGAGATGCTTTTGAAGGTAGTCCCTGGCCTGTGCTATGCCTTGGCCTGTGCCTGGACACCACGTAGGAGGGTGCTGAGTGGCATAGGCATGGCAGGCATCATGCCAGCAAGGATGTGCCGTGGACATATCCTGACCTGTGTAGTTCAGCAGCGGAGGTGCAGTGTTCACAAACCAGATCCTCAAGAAAAAACAAAACAAAACAAAGCAAAAAAAACAACCCCAAAACAACCCAAAACCCCCCAAACTTAGGGTTTGTCTACAAGGAAACATTCTTCGGGTATGAGTTTTCCCATAGCCTTGTGTTGGCATGGCCATGATGACACCCAGGTGGCTTTTTCTGTGCCAGGTTAATTTGCCTCCTGAGTGAGATCTTGTGGCCATGAGCTTCCCAAACTACTGTAACTGTTCTCGAGGGGGTGATGTCCCACATGAAATGTCCCACCAGCCCACTGCATGGATAAGGGGCTGTTAATGGCTGAGAGTGTCTTCTGTC
Organism: Scopus umbretta; assembly: GCA_013400535.1. Lineage (NCBI taxonomy): Eukaryota > Metazoa > Chordata > Aves > Pelecaniformes > Scopidae > Scopus > Scopus umbretta. Next base: position 39,612 of record VZTL01036465.1, read on the forward strand.
TACGCAACTGCAAAACATTGGTGTTACCCAAACAGAAAAGATAAACTTTGGGAGTTTGCCAAAGACTTAAACAATTAATAAGCTAAATTTCTTTCCCTCCTCACCGAGATCCCAGTGTTGTCAGAAGCACATCAAGGATTTCTTTTTGTTTATTGGAATTAATTTACTTCTTCCCCCAAATGACAACTGCAGCTTAGTTAAAGCAGTCAGTCTCACACTAATTTATTTGTTCAGTGAGTACCATTCAGCTCCCCACAGAAGTTACCAAATTAAAAATTGTCAGTTTCTGTAATGGCCTGACCTTTTCAAGCTGAAAAAGTTCTAAGTCTGGCCCACTGGGTCCGAAAGGAAAGCTGCCAAGAGCAGCTGTCCGTGCTGCAGCATCAATGTAAATGTTCCAACAGGTAAATAGTCACCCAGAGAGCTTGGGAAAATATCTTGCAAGTTAAGCAAGAAGACAAGGTGTCACGTGTAGAGTAAATTAAAAAGGAAATACCATTTTAGTGATATATCCTAGGGAAAAGACAGAGATTAGTATCTATCTAATCAAACCCAGACCCTGGAAGTTAATATATTCCCATACTCTGAATTCAAAAAAGGGGAATATCCAAAAATCCAAGCTTGCTTGAACAGAAGCTATTAACGCTCTCTTGCCTGCTTTTTGCTTTTAATCAGTGTCCTTATTCACCAGTTATCTTCAGCAAACTTAGGCTTTGACCATAACAGTTGAAGCCATCGTGCTATGGTCAATACAAATGTACACTTGGAGACCAGCAGGTTTTGTGCTTGCTGTGGTCTCACTGTACGATGCTGCTGGAAGGGATACCCCTGGTCTTCCCTTTCCCCCTGTTCCCTGGTGTAAGGCACCTGAGCACCCACAGAGAGAGTGGGGGTCAGCTTGAGCCCCTTCTCCAGGTCTTCCAGCATTTGCCATCTACCTGGTGGCCACACGACCACTGACTGGTGTGGGAGAGGCTGCGGGTCAGGGCATACAGGTAGGGGAGAGCAAACCTGGCCTCTCCCCTTTTAGAGAAGATCAAGCATAATATAAAAATACACCCCGATGCCCCAGTCCTGTTCCACCTGACACACATGAGCAACCCTACACAATGCCAGGGCCAGGTCACACAGCCACTTACGCAGGGGCAGGATTAGGGCTGGGGTTTAGCCAGGCACAGATGTAGTAAATTAATGCAGGGAAGGATGGGGACTAGCTAAAGCACTGTGTTAGGATGCAGACCTTGGGCTGTTTGCTGTCACTTGCTCTAATGTGGATTTGCTGGAAGAGTCTGGGATTTGATTTTTCTGTTTGTTTGCAGTCCTTGGAAGCACTGCGTGGGACTCCTGCAACTCCCACAAACAGATGACTTCTGATGTAAACTTACTCACACATTGCAGCATATAATTCGATAATGGTCTTCCTACTAATGATGCAGATTAAAAACAACAGCTGACAAATCCTGGTTCAGAGGAAAAGGTTACAGCTCTCACAAGCCAGCTGGGCACAGAGAGCAAATCTGAGGGAGGAATTTGTGCAACTGTTCCTGCTTTCCATAGAGCTGCAGCAACGTAGGGGTTAACTCATATGGCTCCTTGGGATTTATGTCACATCTCTGATGAGCAGAGAGAAAGAGACGATGCCTCTCTTGCCTTTTCTAAGTCCCTGATAAGTTTCTCAGGGACTAAAGATTTTCCTTTGGCCTCCTGGCATGACAGTTACCACAGAGTTTAAATAGTAATTGCTCCATGGGATGCTCTCTGCATCGACAGAGAGCAGCTTTGGTCCCTTGGATTTTATTTTTTTTAATCAGGGATTCAGCCATTTTACTAATATCTAAGAGGCAAAGTTGAAAGCTACATGACCATATGCTCTAATTACACTATTTCTGATAACAGTGGGGGTCTTCACAGGTTTAAGTATTTGAACAAAGATTTTGGGAGTTTTAACAATTTTTGCCAGAAAAGGGAGGGCACTGAGAAGAGAGAATCAGCAGAGAGCTTACTGGCTAATTACAGCCTAGAAAATACCACTCCTGATCCCTGAGATTACGCTGTTTTGATTACTGCACTTCAAGACCATGTTGCTGGCTCTACAGACCTCTCTGAAAACATTTTTCCAGTGGAATTAGGAAGTCAATAATTGATATCACCAGGCCTCCAGGAAGTCCTGCTGTCTACCTAGCTTTTTTTCCCCACATGGTTGAAAGCACTGAGTATGGTTAAGTTTTGCTTACTGCAAACGCTTTCTTCATGAAGAGTCTGATTTTGCCTGCCTCCTACGCATTTGACCTGGTGGCTCGCAAGCCGCTCTCGGCTTCCCTCCTCCCTGCCTTGTGTCACTGGAATTTCCTCCCAAAAAACAGGTCCAGACCCCTTCTGTTCCCTCATCTGGGTCTGCTTCCCTGTGATGAACTATAATGTCAAACCAGAAAGTGGGTGGCTTGCAGGGAGGGTCCATCGTAATTTCGTGCATGTGAATGACACATGACCTAAAGAAGCTTTTAGTGTGCAGGGAAGAGCATGGACAAACATCCCTGCAGCATACCTTTCTTCCCATCAGTGAAGCTGCATGGGGGTAGACATTGTCTCAGGAAGTTTTATTTTAATTCTGAGTTCTGGGTGATATGTTGGGGTATATCGGGATATACTTCAAAAACCTGCAAGGGACTCCCTTGAAGGGTGGTGCACAGGCACAACACAGGTGATTTTTTTCCATGCTGTATCCCTCACCCACTGTACCGTGACCTTCCCATTGACGGGCAAGAAGGTACTCAGGGCTTCAGGCAGGCTATCTTACTCACTGCTAATTAACAGATTAACTCTCCACCGAGAAGCAAAGTGAGATAAATCATTGCAGACCTTAAAACAGCTGTCAGCTTGAGGTTGCTTACCTGGGGTTTTGGTGAGCCAAAGCAGTGCTCTAGATGCATAAAGCAACCAGAACCATAATTCCCTCCGGGTGGAAGGATGCCCCTTGACCCTCCAACTGTACTCCAGAGTCACCCCATACCTGTGGGCAGGCAGGGAAAGCTGCCTGCTTTAAGACAGAGTGTGTATCAATGCTCACTGTGTATTTACAGCCTGGGCGTGGAAATGCATCTCCTCATACAGCTGTATTATTTATAGGCTAGGCCAAACACCAGGATATTGAAGTAAGGCTACGAGACATTTTCAGTTTCAGAAGCAGCTCATAAATAAGAAGTCAAGTCTTATATTTTAGGAAGAAACGTTAAAGTTCTTGTCCTTGAGCCTTACAGGAAAAAAGCTGAGGAAAATACACTCCACAATACTGTCAAAATCTATTAGCCTGATTCTTCTCCAGCTCACCTCTGCTGTAAACCAGCCTGATCCCAGGGCTGTCCTGCCAGCAGAGGGGAATCAGGTGGCTGCTGTCTCTGCAGTGAGAAGGCCAAAGCAAGAGGGTTGGTTTCACCCAAAAAGTTGCCTTGCCCACTCTGCAACAGCTCCTTTCTCCAGCCATCTCTTGCTCACTTCCATTTCCTGCCACTCTCCAGTAACTGACCGCAAGGAGAAATATGTCCACCTAACTTTCAGCTGCTACTTTTCTCCTCCTAATCTGGGATTTCTGAGGGACAGGTTTATGAAACTGTCTTTTGCTCTTGAGGAAGTCTGGCTTGCTTCCAACAAGTGAGGAATTTGGGTTATTTACTTAAAAATGGCTTTGGTATCCTTGAGTACCATCCCTGGATCATTTGCAGGCTCCTGGAGAAAAACTGCCACAGATACAGACTGAGCTGTAGCAAGGTATCTTGGTTGATCCCACTTTTGATGGCTTCTGGTGAAGGTGCCTCGTCACTCATGTCTCCCTACTGCAGACATCCAGAGAAGTAAGCAAGCCTGAATTCTTGCATGCTATTGAAATATAAGCATTAAATCATTGTAATTATACCTTTCTGGCAGCTGCTAGGGTAGTAAGTCTGATTTTTGAGCTTCCAAACCAAAACACAATTAATGAGATTTTTGCAGAACTAAAAGCACCCCCACCTCTTCTTGACAATCTCTGCATGTAGCTCAGCCTTGCTTCCTACTGCGTGTGGCTATCAATGCATTTTTGCTATAATTTCTAAATGCAGTTGGAGCAAATTAAATCAGAAAAGGAAGTTTATAGCACTTCACATTTTCCCATATATGGATTCATGCTGTGTTATACAGTGTTCATCACATTCTCCGTACTTTATTTGCTGTGAGATATCTGAAATTCTTTGTCTTATCTGATCTATGATTTAAGATTCTGACCTTTTCAGCTTTCTGTAATTTCACTGCCAGCTCACTCAATATGCCTTTGTTTATAGCCTTATAGCAGAGACCAAGTGAAAACGGGAGCTGCTTATGTGCTGGAAAGAGAAATTTTCGTTTACCAAAATTTGCGTGTGAAAGAGGGAAGCAGCGATGTAATTTCAAAAGTTTTTAAAGAATCTGAGAATATAGATGAGAAAGGGGATTAAACACCCTTTCAGTGTGCCTTTCTGCTAAAAGAACGAACCAAAGAGTAATACCTTTCTGTTGATGGCAACCTGTGTGAAAAGCAATTTCAACACTAATAAAAACTGATTTTTCAGCTCCACAGCAAGAGCAGCAGAATGGCAGCATACATCTCAGCACTTTCATCAAAATGGTTGGGAAGGTAAATGAAGCCTTTATATCTGTTCCTGGGATGTTCTGTCAGCTTGCCTCGAGTTCTGCTCCCCCACTGCCTAGGCAGGTTGCAGAATGAGCTCTGGGGACACTAATCAGTACTGGAGAATAGCTGCTAAATTATTCAGGGTCCTAAAGACAAGGGATGAGTGTGAATTGCAGAAGACCCTGATGACACGGAGTGACGGCAATAAAACGACAGATGAAATTCAGCTTTGATAAAGATAAAGTGAGGCACATGGGGGGAAAAAACCCATCTTAACTTTCTGTACACTGTGCTGAGTTCTGAGTTGACTATTGCTACTTAGAAATGAGATCTTGCTATTAGATTAGATAATTTTATGGAAATGTCAGATTTGCACTCAGAACTGGTCAGAAAAATCCAAAACTGAATTCTAGGAAATACTATGAAAAGAACAGTAAACAACATGGAAAACATTGCTTGTATTCATGATACAAATCCTTGGTGTGCTTGTGTATTGAGTACTGTGGGCAGCCCTGGTCCTTCCATCTCCAAAGGAAGGTGTAGCAGAATGAGAAATGCTGCAGGCAAGCTCAGCCAGGATAATCAAAGACATGGATGCTTACTGAACAGTCTTACACTCTTCTGCCTGGTACAGACACAAAGGAGAGAGAAATAAATGATTAAATCAGGAGTTGCATGAAGATGAGCAGGGACTTGTTCTGTATCTCTTCCAATGTAAGAACTAGGCATGCTTAAATGAAAATAGAAGGCCAACTTGAGACAATCAAAAAGAAGTAGTTTCCTGCTGTGTTCATAAAACTTTCACCACAGTTAAGCTAAAAGGAACTAGAAGTTAATTCTAAAGTTCAAGGGGCAACTGGGTACATTCAAACAAGAAAAAAAGCCCACAAAAAGCCCTGTTAAATTCAGAGATGCTAAATTAGTTCAGGAAGTCCTTGATCTGAAAATGACTTGCAGCTAGGAGACAAATGATCTCATATATATGCTTTCCTGCTCTTACAAGAAGCCACTTGGGCCACTATCAGAGAGAGAATGCAGGTCTAGTTGGCCCTAGTTCAACTCTTCTAAAAACTTTTTTTGATGTAAATCTTTACCATTTTGCTCATAAGATGTTGTTGGCAGAGGGAGATGAGCCAGGGAGATTTCTCAGTTACATTAAAGAGGTCACTGTAAGCTTCGGTTTGTCCAGTGGGCATAGCATCAAAGCAGATAAATTAAGAGTGTACAGATAAAATTCATCTGCTTTAGATTTCTTCAGTTTACCTCCTTTTGTAGTACACAGAAATAAAAAGGCAGTTTAGTATGTCCTGGTTTAGGTGGGTGTTTTAGGAGATGAATCACTCTCTACTAGTGCCTACATTTCCCAAGTCTGGGACCATTCTGACTCAACAAGAGTGCATATTTTGCCCAGGAGTAATAGAAATACATATTTCCTACATATTCATTCCTTCAGATATTTATTCCATTCTGGATTTATTTAAATAGGTTTAAATGTGGCATAAACAATGTTGACTGATAAATTCTGCTTAGAGTTTATAAATAAAGATGCTTCTCTAAAACAAAATCTGGCAAAGACAAGCCCAGCTCATACGCAGGAGAAGTTTAAATTCAGTCCATGATCTGCTGAGCTAGCTGCCCAGTTGATCCAAATAGAAGATGTAACATCATCCTATGATTGTTTATCTAAACCTTTCATAAACTGCAACTCTTTTATTTGCCATTTAATTCTCACAAACATACAGCTGAGTAAACCTATGGTTGTGCAATTTAGATGGTCAGTGTTGAGGCCACATCCCTAAGTCTTGGTCACCACATGACTCACTGGGGTGGCCATAGCTCCCATTTAACCCATCTGTTCTTATTTTCTTTGCATGGAGAGCAGGACGCTCGGAGGGGGCAATTGAGCTGGGAGCCAGAAGCTGAGAAGAGCTCCCAGTTCATGGATAGCCACAGGAACTAAGTGCTTGTGTGAGCATATCAGAAGTCAAAGGAACTCACAAAGCACGAGAGAGAAAGCAAAGAAAGCTGCGAGACCAGCTGAGGTCTGAAGAAACTAACTTGAGATAGGGACTTGTTCCATGGTTCATAAAAGCAGCTTGATGCAGAGGAAAGAATTTACTGGAAGAAGCATTAGTCCCTGAGAAGGCGTTGACACAAATCCTACAGCATGCCAAAGAATGGTGGGGGACTGGGGAAGGGATTTCTTATTCTACCTCCATCTCTGAAATGAGTACTGTCTTAGAAATGTTCTGCATAACTATTTGCTACCACCAACAAGCATTTAAAAAGAGTAGAGGCAGAACAGAAAGCTCAAGAGGCTTCATCTGATGGATGGAAGCTCTCAAGCTAGCAAGCCATTGCTGAGCTTTTGGCCATACTGCAGGTGAGGGAAAGCTCCTGCTCTCAGCAGTTTGTGGTGGATGGAGGACCATTTCTTTGTACCTGGTCATTACATAAAATATCCCCTAAAACAAAGGCAGATGCATGGCTGGGCCTTCTGGCTGGGAATCCAAATTCCAGTTCTCATGGCTGGGAATCCAAAGCATATGGGTCTAGCGTGTAGGAATCAATCCAAGTGGCTGGCAGTGGCGTTTTGACAGACATCATGTGTGTGCACATGTGGGCATACAGACACAAGCATACACACACATATTAACCCCACCACTCCCTGGGACCATACCTGGAGCTGTGCAGCATTGCAGTCTTCCAAAACTTTCATGTTTTCTTGGCAGTGCTTATTTTCACATGATCTTTTTGCTGAAACCCTGTCCTGACTGGAACACCATGCATCTGCAAACCAGTCAGATTGCAATGTTAATTACAGTAATGATAAAGTTTTATTTTGGTCTCTTGCTGATGGATTCCACCTAAGGTTGTTTTATCTTTCCTATTTAACATCCAGCCATTTATGCAGATTGTTGCATGCTGTTATTCGGAAACATTTTCAGTTCCATAGCTGTGACATTGTCATCACTGCTTATCATAAGCATCACCAGTCCCAGATTTCCAGTCTCACAGTTGAAGCAGCAAACCTGACACTGAACTTGCCGTAGACAAAGGGAGACATCACTTGGTCCCTGCATGTCTGTGTGGCAATGGGGGGCAGCTTGTTTGTAACTTGGATGTTGTACCATGGAAATGAAATCCCAGAGGGAATGCTGGGTGACCTTGCCTGCTTTTGGCAGAGCACAGGTGGTTTCACATGACCCCACAGACCCTGCCTCAAGATGCTGGCCCTGAGGATACATTAAATACTCAGTATAAAGATTTCTGAGTAAGACAGAAATCCACCAAAATCGACTGCCAATTATTTCCTTGAAATTTGCATAGCTAAGCAGATTTTTCCAGGGATCTTCACACCCATGCTTGCCTTTTGCAGTGGGTGTCTCTTTGGCTCTCTGATGCTTGCACACCTCCCCACTTCTCTCCTATTTCTTTGCTACCTCACTCATTACAGTGGTTTTGATCATCATCTTTGTACAGAGGGTCCCCAGATCAGCTCCTTCAGTCCTCAATTCTCCCCCTCTGTTCTTTTTTGCACCTTCAGATGTCTCTAGACCTATACACTTGGAAGCCTTACTTCCATTTCAAGCACAGTCTTTCCAAAAGTGAAGTGCTGCCCCCTCATCCTCTGGCACAGTCGAGGCTCTACCTTCTCTAAACTACATTTGGGGATTGCTTCCCCCTGTTTATGAAGAGAGAGGGGAAAGAAACATTTCTGGGCTGAGATTCTTCTTTCCCCATTGTACATGTCTAAAGCAGGCCAGATGCTTGTGCCCTGAAAGTGCATTTGCCTCCATCACACGTAAGGATGTCCCCAGCAGCTGCACGAGGATGTTGGCTGCCAGCTGACCTCTACTTATGCAAAAGGAGTCTCGCTCAGTATGTTTCACAGTGAAGTGGTGAGCTGCTTACCCACAGTGGACAAACTCCTGCAGTAGTGCCCTTGTCTGAGCAGGGCAGGCCTTATTATTCTCACTGTTACATGTTCTCAGCACTCTATGCTTTTACAGGACAGTAAGATTTATAAGTCATTGACTTACCTCCATATTGTCTAATCTCACTTGCTAATATTCAGAATTTTAGGGGCATACTCACAAATTTCTTAGGAAATGCTGAAAGGTGTCACACCTTGTATAGCCTCTGTAGGTAAAATAGAAATAAATGTGAATGAAAAGCCTTTCTCCAGCCATATGTAATACAGTCCAGCAATGCTGAGTCTCACTCTTGCTTTTAACTGTACCATAAAATGCACATTACAGTACAATTTTCTGATGTATTTCTTGAAATGTAACCATGTATGTGGAAAAAAATTATCTGTCTTCTGGTGGCAAAATCCATTTCTCCTTTTGCTGTATAGTAATATTTATCAGCAATACGGACATTTATTTCATTTACTGTTGTGCTGCCCCTGTTTCATAACTGCTTTCACCAGAGCGCAGGACCCAGAAATGTAACAACATTCAGTTTGCCCCTCCATCTCTCACACTGCCCTGTGTGCATTTAATTTTGTGCTCATAACCAGTAATGATGATGGAGTCTCAGCTTGCAGATCATCTCAAGTGATGCCCCCAAATGCTACAGACAACTGTGAGAGCTATTTGGGTTCCTGACCATAAGTCTTGAGGAGAGACACTGTTGTTCGGAGATCTGCAGGTATCTGAGACATCTGCACAGGGTTTACATAAATGACAAAGCATCTATTCTGAGATCTGCATCCTTCTGGAGCAGCAGCTGAAGGTCAGGTGGGCATCTTCAGGGTCCCATAAACAGCACTGCATGATTCTGTTTAGCAGCCTGAATTGCTCCCCAGTAGTATGAACTCCCCATGCTATTTGGCCTTCATTGTCAGGATCCAGCCTTCGTGCCCACTCAGCCATCAGCTTCTGGGGGCTTGGTTTCAAACAATAGTATGAGTTTCCAGAGGCTGACATCTGTCTCCCAGGAACTAAGCTTGTTTCACAGCAGCAACCAAGCAAGCAATGAAATACTACCACCACAACCTAGAGAAATCCGGAGATTATGAAGTTCTCCAACCCTTTTGCTTCCCCAAAAGGTTATATGCTAACATAGGTATGTGTGGCATGAAAATAGAAACTCGCAGTGGGGATTTCATTAATAGCACTGAAAGAGGCTACAAAAAGTTATCTAAAACAGTCCTGTTGCAAGGCATCTATATAACTGTACCTATTCTTCATGATTATTAACCTGATCATAAGGGTCTCCAATACATTAAGAGTCGAGATGCATATATATACGCATATATAGAATCATAGAATCATGGAACCACAGAACTATAGAATCATTTAGAATCACAGAATAGAATCA
>VZTL01036466.1:0-11510 GCA_013400535.1 Scopus umbretta
AATATAATATAGTAATATAATATGCCTTATGAAATGTGGGTGTGAAAAACTGCATTTAAGAATTTTATTAGCTGTCAGGAAATACCCAGAAACAATTGCCATCAGTTTCCTTAAGTTTAAAATGGGGAACTGGTCTGCATATATAGCAAACACAGTGAGATGAAGGTCCACAGCAATTCTGAAAGGGTAATGGTGTCAATCTGAAAACAAAATTCTTCCCACACAACAGACTATGATAACTCCTTAGTGATGCAGAAATTGCATGAATATATAAAATCTGAAGGAATTTCAGGAAATAGGAGAAAATTCAGTTTCATTTCTATTAAGTGAAATGGCGCTTTTAATTGTATAGATAAGGATTTAGTAAGGACTTTTTTGTATGGGGATGTTAGTTCCAGATGTTGTGTGAATGCACTTCATACTGGCTGTCTTTGAGGATGATGTGAGTACGCAGTAAATGTGGGACAGTGTACTTCATTTTTAGACTTTGAAAGAGAAGGAAACAACTTTGCCCAGAGCCTTTTAAGAACACTAATGAGATACCTATGCCACCTAGTTTAGTCACTGAACTCACATAGCTCCGAAATCAAGCAGCTTAACTGGTTCCGTGTCTTGGAGAGAAGTAGAAAGCAGTTCAGAGCCCATACCTTTGCATGCTGACTAATCCACTGGCTCTCAGACAGTCTTTGAAGATGCCTACTTCTCTTGCTTTATTAATAGAAGGTTTAGGTGTGCTAATGGCTTACTAGTAGTATTCACAGAGGGATTTAGCACACATTTGCTAGCAAATTGTATTTCACATAAGTTGTCTTACTTTGCACAAACCTCCCAATGCAGACTATCTTTAAGAAGCAGACCATAGGCATTAATAGGCTATTGCATGGCAACCAGAGGAAACTTGCAGTCCATAGTTAGAATGTTTACAAAATGACAAAAATGCTCTTCTCACTGTTTTTTTCAATACCTAATCAAGGCTTAACCTATATAAAAACCAGACTTTGTCCTTGGAACTTTAGGTGTACTGAAAGGGGGTCTAAAATTACCAACAAAAATATGACAAAAAAACCCAATGACTGCTAAACATACAGAAGCTACCTGTGATTGAGGAAGCCCCTGAGCAATTGTTGGAAGCTTTTTAGTATGAACTATGAAGGAAGTTTTATCATGGAATGTTTGCTCCATTCCTACACTTCTCCCTAGATATCTGTTATTGGCCACTGTCTGAGCCAGAATACCAATGCAGTGGATGGTTGGCCTCATCTGGCACAGTTGATCTTATGTTAGTTTGTTAGTTAAGGTGGCTATGGGAAGGGGGGGTGGGAGAGTTGGCTATTTTGACAGATTGGCTTGAAAAATATTGTCCACATACTTGTACCAATAAAAGCTGCAGTAAGAATGCAGTCACCTTCATTCTCAACCAGAACTTATTTCAGTGTTATCACTACTGGTTTACTCCTATACTTAGGAGAAGGCAGGTTTGTTCCTTAAGGTATATCAGTGTAGCAGATATAAAAGAAGCTCTTACAAGACAAAAAACCCAAACAGCTAAGAAAATTTATTAGATTAGATTATTTGTATGCTGCTAAGATTCTGTGGTATTGTTATTAATGATGTGTTAGGGCTTTGGGTAGGAATCTATTGAAATTATTATTTCAAATTAAATATAGAAGACAAAAATAGATTGCAAAAGGTATGTGATATGGAAAAACAGTGGATACTGTTTTGCCTAAAATATAAATAAAATGGCATGGCTTATAGAACACATATATAAATAAGGTTGTCAGATCATTACTGTACAGACCACACTTCATATAAAAGTTATTATAGCCGTTTTATCATATATTGTTTTTCTCTTCTATCATAAGAATGTGACAAATAGCAATTTCCACAGTCAACTAATTAAAGAAGAGGAACATTGAGAACCATGGTTAGCAAAACTTGAACCAAAGATCTATTCAGGAGAAGAGTGACTTAGAGAATCAGATAAAGTCAATGGTACGTTCCTTGGTGTGCAGAAATTGTCACAACCCCGCTGATGAAGGAAAGGGTGCTAGATTAAGGAATTCCTGATACTCACTGGGAGTTGCATCAGCAATGTGGATGATCATAACAGAGAACCCTGATCTTATGCAATTAGTTCTTTCCATTTAGTTCCAATGCAAATTCAAGGACAAGACTTCAACCATAGGCTGGGAACAGATCAAAGGTATTAAATAAAGTGACATGAGAACATTATTTTGTGATCCTTTGCCATATGTTTCATGGCTTATCACAGTTCTGAAAGCGTTCAGGTTGATCTGTGATTGAATGATGATCCAAAAATGCAACTGAAAGGAGGACCTGTAGCTTAGGGCTTTGTCCTCTGATCTGGAACTCACATTCCACTGCCTCCAACTGAGACTTGCTCATTTGTGAGGTGCCTCAGGGATCTGTATGAAGCTCCGGCAGTAGGTGCTTCTCAGCACAGTATGATTTAGCAGATGAAAGGTGGGCAGAATACAGTTTTACTTTAACAATTTATACAGCAATCATCTTTCCTGTGGTGTTCAATTATTTGTTTCACAGTAGCAAGTATTTCCAGTTTCTGTTTATTCTCCTTCCTTGGAGACAGTCTGTCCATGCACGTATTTTTTCACTGAACTAGAAAAAGATAACATCCAGTGTTGACCACTATAAATTCTTAGGCATAAACAGAGTTTATTTCATGGCTCTTCAGGCTCACAGGTATGAGAAGACTTCTCAGAATATTTACCTCTCTTGCATTTGGTAAAAATGTGAATACCAAAGTCTTCTGTATGCTCTCAGAACTGTACACTTTTAGCACCGTAGTGGAAAGCATAGAAAACAGGTTCTTTCAGATCATATGTAGAAAAAATGTTACTGCTGCAAGATGCAAGAATGATCAACTGAAATTCCTTTCAGCTAGGAACAATTAAGCTTTCATCAAACTTTCTGTCAAATATTTGTTTCTGTGATACAAAAGAGATCAACAGAACAGTCTTAGAGAAATATGTTCTGCTTGTATTAAAATAGGGATAAACAAATTTTCTGGGACCATTTATTTTAACGTGTTATTTGAATTGAAAAAAAAACAAACCAACTTTTAAAGATCCTCTTAGTGTCTGAAGAGATGTGATGTCATAATTTGCAGGTACAAAGAAAGGTATAAGAGAAAGTTGTGAGCAGCAGAAGTGTTATACTGACTGCTGTGGGTTAGCCCCAGCCAGCAGCTGAGCCCCACACAGCCAGCCACTCACTTCTTCCCCCAGTGGGATGGGGGAGGGAAATGGAAAGGTAAAAATGAGAAAACTCATGGGATGGGATAAAGACAGTTTAATAGATAAAGCAAAAGCTGTGTGCACAAGGAAAGCAAAACAAGGAATTCATTCACTGCTTCCCATTGGCAGGCAAGTGTTCAGCCATCTCCAGGAAAGCAGGGCTCCATCGTAAAATGGTTATTGAGGAAGACAAACACCATCGCTCCACATGTCCCCCCGCTACTTCTTCTTCCCCCAGCTTTTGTTGCTAAGCACGACATCGTATGGTGTGGAATATCCCTTTGGCCAGTTGGGGTCAGCTTTCCCAGCTGTGTCCCCTCCCAACTCCTTGTGCACCCCCAGCCTGCTTGCTTGGTGGGGCAGCATGGGAAATACAAATGTCCTTGATTCCGTGGAAGCACTGCTCAACAATAGGTAAAACATCCCTGTGTTATCAACACTGTTTTCATCACAAATCCAAAATACGGCACCATGTGAGCTGCTATGACGAAAAACTAAATCTACTCCAGTCAAAACCAGTATACTAATATTCATATTTCAGCCTGATTAATAGTGAAAACCAAGATTCTGATGCTGATAAATATATTTTTAATGCAAAGCAGGTAATTTATTTTAAATTTATAGTTCTGAATAGGAAGATGACAATCATAAAATAGGAACTCTCAAGATTTTACTGTCCAAGGCAAACAAAAATTAGTTCAGTCTTGCAGCCAACAGGTATTAAATATTTTTTTATCTAGATTTTCTTGCCTGGAGCAACTACCTATATGTTAAAGTTGGTCTGTGATCAAGTATCACAGACCTAGCAATAGTATTTCTCTTTGTATACTGCAGTCAGTTATTCGAATATCACAGAAAAGAATGAACTAAAGTGTCTTAATATATATATGTGCATAGAGAGAGTGTTTTTATCAATTTGAATTGCAGTTTTCTGAATAGATATTGATAATTGGCCAGCTCACACGCTGAATACACATTTCTGTTAAGTGCTTCATTAAATGACTAGGATTGTGGTCAGACCATCTCAAATAATTTCATATTAATAAAACACAGCACTTTAACAGAAAGTAGGCAGCTTAAAGAGCAAGAATACAAAAGCTCATGTATTTTGGTGGTTTCCTCTTATTTCTTCCATGGAGATAACAGAAATCTGACTTCATTTCTCTTCAAAGCTTGGCTTTCTGGTCCAGCTTGTATATAAAAATATGTCTCCAACCAAAATTACACATTCAGGAGATTTGTTTTGGAAAAGCCTCTCATACTCAACCTAAAACAGTTCTCTGGAGTATTGCATGATATTTAAGAAAGATTTATTCCTTATAAGAAGTAGATAAGAAAACATCAACTTTTTTTTAGGTAAGTAAGTGCAAAAACATGATCAGCCTGTTGTACGAGCCAAGTGACTTGTCTGAGAGACGCAGTGGTTTTCTTTTCCCCAGGCTGCCCAGTTTACCCAGGGAAATGAAACACCAAACTCCTGCTTACAGTCTGAGCTGCCAAGAAGAGATGCAGTTAGTAGCTCTTTACCGTACTAAGAAGGGAAGTGAAGGGAAAGTTTAGTTAAAAAAAAAAGCTTTCTCAAGTTTCATAATAAGATATACTGGTTTTGAAGCAATACAGCGGCTTATACATTTGGTATGTCAACTATAAGTATTACCAGTATGCTAATAAATGAAACTACTGTGTGGAACACTTACAATAATCTATAAAATGTTGTTAGAAAGTTTACCTGTATTGATGTGTATTTCTCTCTTAAGAATAAACACATTTGAAAGAGATTTTGTATATACGTGTTTTCATAAAGCTCTGATCCGAAGAATTGCTATGGCCCTGGTATGTGACTACCCATTTAAACACAGTTAGGAAACCTGTCATTACCTCTCTTGAACACAATGTTTCCAAAAGTTGACATGCCGTACTGCAATTCATACTGCAATGTCAGTCAGAACTGTTGTACGTTTTAAAGTAATGATTGTGTTTCAGTGACTTCCTTCTCTGCTGTTTCCACTTAGTATTTGATAGATTTACCAAGCTATTTTAAAAATTGAATAAGGAACCTTTAATAAATGTTTCTATTTTATTTATATATATTTGTAAGTATGGAATTTATTAAGAATGCATTATTTTGGAGTAGGATATCTAATTCATTTATAAACATAAATTTTTCAGTGTGGCTTAGTACAGGAAATGATCCTGAATTCACTTTCAGCATTACTTTGTACTTCATCACCTCCTAATCATATTAATAAGAGTTCATATTAGCAAATGCATTATTATTTCAAGCAGCTTGTGGAGTATTGTTATTCTGATGCGACAGTCGATTTAGCATTAATAATAAAACTTACATTCTGCTGCTCTTTATGCCCTTCTGCCTGAACCCAATGATTGGCATATTTAATGTAATATTACACTGTGGCATGGTTGACCACTGGGAATATTTTTAGCCTCAGCCATCCAATTAAGTATAAGGGAGCTGGGATCAAAATCTGCCACGCTCCTCATTTGGAATTAACTACAGCGCTATTAGGAAAATCATCTGAAGAAAATTATTTTCTACCTTACAGAAATGGCTGTCTAACTGGCTGAAAAGATTGCTAAATTTAGCTTTTCTTTTGTAGCAGCTTTCCTTGCAAATGTAGCAGATAACAAGAATCCTGTAAGTAAAAGGCAACTGAAACCGCATGTATACACAGAGCAACATTTACCTGCAGAAAATGGTTCTCTTGCTCAGGCTTCTGCTGTTTGCCTGAACAAGACCGTCACAACCCCGGTAGGGCAGAGCTGCCAAGGTGTCCTATTGAACTGAGCAGATACAGTGAGCAGCCTCCCGGGAAATTAAAACCATTGTTCGGCATCAGAAACAGGGTATAGACTCTGAGCCGTTAGTAAATGGAGTGCTTTTATAAAGATAGCTAATTTAGAAAAGACTTGTGCTAATTTGGTGCTTATCTTGAGTTATTATGATTTTATGCACCATTATCCTCTTTTACATTTGTTTAAATATCTAGTATCTGCTAACACATGGTGTTTCAGTCCTTAGGGGAATGCTTGCAACTGGAGTTATTTTGTTCTCTGCTCTGTAAATCCTTCGACATATCAGCTGAGAAAAGTTTAATGTTCTGATTTACAAATGAATGATGTGGCACGGTCACTTCCGGTTCTGCTAGGTTGTGGGAAAATACAGTATTGCTAGATGCACCCACTGGGAGTTGAGTGAGCGGGGACGTATCCCTCAGAAACAGAAGACTGAGAAAATACAGTTTTCTCTGAAAGAAGATGAGAAGCTCTTGATTGAGCTCCATGAAACCAAACTTCTAAAAAGATGCGTTTGGTATGCACAAGGATGACACATACAGCCTTGAATTTAGTGTAAATAAAGTGATTCAGTTTGTCTCTGTCAACATACAATGTCTGTATGTCCTGTTATCTGTAGACTCTATAGTATGGAAAAGCTAAGGTGTGGAGTATGATGCCTGTAACAGAAGGTTTGTTCTGGACTACAGGTCACTTGTGCTTGAGGCTTTTAATCTGGTTCACATGAAGGATCATTAAAGCAATACTCTCCCAGCTGCTGGCAGCACTAAAAATCATTTCATACAACCGTGCTTGAGGCAAAGTTCATACACGGTCTGATAAGAGGGAAAGCGAGACCGAAGGGAATGTGAAGAGTGAAAGTGGAAAAAAATATGAAGGGAAGAAGCTAGCGTAGGGATAAGAGAAAAGGGAAGGAAAGGTGAAAGACTTTCAGCCCCCAAGGCTGATAAAGGAGCATGAGACAGTATGGGAAAAGGAAGCAAAATGGAAGGGCAGGACGGAAATGTAGATATTAGACATGACACAAAAGAGGCTGTGACACAATTTTGGATGCACAAAGGAACACAATTCATTTTTTTATGGGCACACAGGAACAGACCAACTCCTTTTTTGTGTCTGCATGGGATATGATTGTAATTTCATCTGTAGTAATGTATGTTTTTAATAGACCTTGATTTTATTTCAGTCTATAATAATGTTGCTTGTTGAGGCCTTTTCACTTAGGATTTCTTAAAAATGTTATCTGCTACCAGGCATAGCTTAATTTGAGTAATCTCTGTGAACAGCAAAATGGCAGACTCAAGTGAAACATTAACATTTTAAATAGTAATTATGATTTCTGGTTTTTGTCCTACAATACTTCAATAAAGACAATGACATACATCTTTTTTTAATGAGGCTAATTTTATTGTCGCTCTTGTGTGTATTCTCTCCCTTACTCTTATGTGTGCTCTTGTAAAAAATAAAATGTTGTTAAAATGAGTCAAACTTTAAGTAAAGCAAGTCATAATGAACTAGAGACCCATGTCCTTAAAAAAGGGAAACAAAGGCAGAATATATTAGGGAAATTGTTTGGCTACCGTTCAAATTCCTTTCCATGAAATTGTCTGGCAAAATGTTATATTCTCCCCGACTCTGAGATAAAATAATTTCTTTTAGAAGGCTGAAAAGAACCCCTAAACAACAGTGTGCCAGGGAACCATTTTACTAAATTATCAGTGGTGGGCATACAATAGTCAATAAACATCAAGGCCAGTATTTAGACCAATCAATGTCTGAAAAGTGCAATTGAGAGTAAAGGTGCAGCTTCAGTGTCTCTTCTGTAATTCAGTAATCACACTTAAAGTGTTCTGCTGCCTGTAAACAAATGCTAGATGCAGAATGAAATGCCTGACGTTACTTTTCTGCGTGTTGGAGAAGTGCAGAGGAAGGAGGGCAAAATGGTTGACAAGCTGCAAATTTAGTGAAACTTGGTTTCACATGTGAAGCTATTTGACTTGATGGAGAAAGGGTTGCTCTGCCTCTGCTCAGCTTCTTTTCCAAGCTGAAGAAGGCCAGGGTGGGACAGGGGGTTGCAGCATGTGTGCCAGGTCGTGTGGTCCCGTGCATGGTCAGCAGCACCACTGAGCCAGTACTTCGCCAGGGGCCAACAAGCCCAGGCATCAGCGAAGCAATGTGGTATAAACAGGATGCCGAGGCACAACACCAGTGAGGCTGTGCACATTTCTAGTTTAGGGTGTGATTAAGTGTCTTGCCGCCTCATTATCAAATTAACTGAAGCAAAGTGGATCCCTGTCTCAGGTGGGGCTCACTGTGTCTTGATCTCAGGAACAGTCTTTTCTGCCCCTGGATATACTGACAATATTCTGGGAGGAAAAACGTGTATGAGATTCCCTTGAATTGTCCAGCCACTCCACAGCAGAGAAATTAAGGAGTTTAAATATGAACTTGGTTATTTAACAGAATATTTGTGAGAAAGATAGCCATGATGTTTTATGTAAACTTTATTTCCAAGCTCAAGTGTCTCAACAGAGCAGTATGATGATCTCCACAGAGCAGTATCTCTGTTTAATTACTACTTCATTACAATCATTACTGACTGGGAGGTGATTTATAAATCATTTCTGAGTGAAGCATTTGCATTTTGAAGGTGGCTTCATCAGCTCATAAACTAAAATTCACACATCCAAACTGAACCCACCAGAATCTTTTACTGCATACAGCAGAATATACTAATTATTAAACTGGCAGTATGTGAGGAAAAGATGACTGAAATTACTCTGTAATTTGGGTTGTCATCTCTGAAGACTGAGCTACAGATGTACTCCTGTATCTGCAGGATCTCAGGCCTGACTAGTTCCAAATTTACATTTCTTACCAGGTACAATGTCAAATAACCTTGCAGTGAATGAACATTCAAATACCTTCTGGTATAGTTTCAGAGAATTTTACTAGGGCATAATGTCAGTTCAGTACTGTGTGATGTTAAAAATAAAAAAAAAAACAACCCTGTGCAATACCTTAATGCACTGTTGTATATGAATTATTCATCTGCAAGCCAATTCCTCTTAAAAACTTACGATTCAGTAAGAAATATATAGGTCAGAAAAAATGGCTAGGATATGAGGCTAATGTCAACAGTGGATGCAGCAATGCATGAGTTTTAGATACTGTATTATCTTTTTCCTGCCTGATGCCTGTCATTCCCATTAACTTGGTCATTATCCAGAAAAAGCACTCCTCTGCTTAAAACCCTGAGGGTCCCAATATGATCCATTGGGATTTTTAACAGTACATATAATACAGAAGTTTCAGTTACAGCAGCTTTCTTTTAAAACAGAGGTGAAAAAGCAGGTGTTGATGATGCTCTGCTTCATATAATCCATCTTACTTTAGTTGAACTGTCTAAAAAGTCAATATTTAGTAAAGGTAGCTGTCTGCATTCTTTGTACAGCTGAACATAGAGAAGGGAAATCATCAGGTCAAATTTGATATATTTAAAACAATAATAAATAACAAAGCAATAACACAAGAAGCAACAAACTTTTTTTTAACTGATGGTAATTTTTGACAGCAGGCAATATTTGCTACTGCAAGCATAGTTTGAAATGATAAATCATGGAATTACTGATTCTTTTTGTGGAGTCTCTGATGTATTATGAAATCGTGAGTTGACATCTTCCCTTTCTTAATATAATTAAAAATATTCAGTGCTTGTAATAAAAATCTGACAAATGGCAATTAGATGAAATTGCTGTGTGATTCCCTGGACTAATTTAGCAAGCTCTTCTTTAACAATACTTATTCAGGCATGAACTGCATGTAAACACAGCAACTGCTGTACTGATTGTAAGGATAGAAACTTGGTAACTGCCAGTGGCCTTATCTCTCTAACATAAATCAATAGGCATTGTACAAAGACCTGACCAAATCAAACAAAATGCATGTGAATGAATCTCATATTTTTTCTGCACAGTGCTACATTTTCAACAGAAGAAGCAAAAACTGCCAACATCTCAGTTTATGAAGTCAGTGTTGAGTACTGTGGAAATTGTTTGAATTCTGTCAGGCAGAGTATAGAATAAAGTTGTGTTTTCCATATCCTGTGGAGTGCACACATCATTAGCTCCTGAATATCAAAGAGAGGGAGCACAACAGCAACTGCTCTCATATAATTTGGTTCAGGCTCCTTAGTGGTTGAATATAGAAGAGTTTATGGATCCACAACTGAGTTGTGCAACCCTGTCACGGCTTAAGCTGCTGAACCTCCTGCAGGTTTAGATACAGTGTGTTAAGCAGCACCTGCACAGGAGGTTTTCAGGGTCAAAATTAGGAAGTTAGCTACCCTGATTCCAAGTGCTCCTTTCCTAGACATCGAGTTTTATTTTACATATGTTGCTTTTTTTCAGATGATTAAATACCACTTTCAAAAGTGATGTTGACACTGAAATTTCCATATCATATTTACCTTTCTGGGGACAGCTGTAATAACAATGATAAAAGAATCAAGGGCTGTCATGACAACTATAAATGGCTATATAAAAGCATAAGGACATACATGGTGTTCTTGCCGTCTTGATTTCAGTGGCTGAAGTCTTAAAGTTCCTTTGTTTCTCTCACGTTTCACCTTTCCAGGGCTCAATAAAAGTGAAATATAAGAGAAATTTGCATTCACTTTAGCAAAAAGGTTGATATATCATACCTAAGGCATATTTGCAGCAGGTTAACAAAATCCGCTCAGTTTGTAAGATATAGCAGTAGTCTGAGTTAATTTCCAAAAAACAATATTCCAGGAAATAATTTGCAGAATTGAATAGGCATTGATTTCTTGATGAAAACAATCCTAAAATGTAATTATATTTCATTAACTCAGTTGTTTCCTTTTTTGTTTGGTTTGTTTGTTTGTTTAAATTTGGTGATAGAGTGAATGTCAGTTCCTGAGATCTGTGTGACTTGCTAATATGATTATTCACTAACCAGCTCCAGGAGTTTTGTGATAGGAAGAAAAGTAACATTCATATATGAAAAACCATTAAAGGCATCCCAGAAGAATTAAAGTACTTGAACTTCTAGACTGACTGATTCATTTAATTGTCATATCTGCTTCAGTAAAGCAACTCGGAGAGTTGTGGTCAACAGCTCGATGTCCAAGTGGAGACCAGTGATGAGTGACATTCCTCAGGGGCTGGTATTGGCACTGGTGCTGTTCAGCTTCTTTTTCAGCGACATGGACGGTGGGATTGAGTGCACCCTCAGAACGTCTGCCGACAACACCAAGCTGTGTGGTGCCATCGACATGCTGCAGGGAAGGGATGCAATCCAGAGGGATGTTGACGGGTCTGAGAGATGGGCCCATGTGAACCTCATGAGGTCCAACAAGGCCCAGTGNTGCCCATGAGAACCTCATGAAGTCCAACA
>VZTL01036470.1:0-49821 GCA_013400535.1 Scopus umbretta
GCCTCCGCTGCGCCCCGGCTGGGCCCGTTCCCGGCGGCTTCTCCTGCCCCGCTCGGCCCCGGAGCCCCGCCGGGCCTCGGGGCGCTGCCGCCGCCTGACGGGGCTCTCCTCCCCGGGCCGGGGTGCGTGCCGCAAGGCGGGAACCGGCGGTGTTCCCTCACGACCCCGACCTGAGGCGTGGTGTCTGTTTTGCCTCGTCGGTCGAGGGAACCCGAAGTTTAATTTTTGGCAATACATGCTGTTTTTTTCTCCCTTCAGTTCTTAGGGACATGTGGAACACTGTCACTTTGTGCTCCCTTGGCAGACTGCCCCACAACGCCGCATCTCCGCTGCTTCCCAGGTTACAAACCGTAAATCGCGTGTTCGAAAGAAAGTACAAGGACTTGGGTCATGGTAAACAACCCGCACACATACTACAGAATCAGGGGTTGAAAAGGACATGCGACATGCTTCCCTGCCGTTTAGTAAGTAATAAAGCAAAATATAGACGGTATGCAAAAACTTACCCTGTTTTAGATGGACGTATCCCGTCTGTGTATCGACATGTGTTTGAAGAAAATTTAAGGAACAGTGAGGCTGTTATTAAAAGGTAATGAACTGTTTTTGTGGTGGTTTAAAAATGTTGCTGCTTGTGAGACAATGTGAGAGTTTACTTAGAGGCACTTTTAGGAACTTTTAACATAGGAAGAATGCTAATTAAAAAGTCTAGAGACTTAAAAAAAAGTTGGGTTTTTTTGTTTTTTGTTTTTTGTTTTTTGTTTTCTTTTCCTAACCATTTTGGAGCTTAAACTAGTTTCCTAGCTGCTATTTTCTCAGGTAGCTTCCCTGCAGAGTGAATTTTGCAAGGATCAGCACTTAAAAAAGTCAGCCCCCCCCCCCCCCCCCCCAAGAGGTGCCTAAATGTTGACAGAAATGCCTAAACCTAGGTGCAGACTGTATTTAAAATAGTGCCATGTGACATTGTTTTGCACATACTGCCAAGAAGGATTATTTCTAGATCTTCACAAAATTTGTTTCGTGTTTGATTTTGAATGCAAAACATAAATGGTGACTCACACATTTACAGATCTCTCCTGAAAGAGTAGGTGACAGTTATTGCAATTAATCGTGATTCACTGATAAAAGCAGGAAAATGTATTTTCTGTGTTTGTCCTTAAAAATCAGATGGCAAAAATTCAAAGGCCTTTGTTCAGAGGAATGATACATGAGCTGAAAGCAAAGCTATGGAAAACACACTTGTGCCCTCCTGTGGTGGCATTTACGACATTTTTAAAAATCCTTAGCTTTTTTTCTCCTGAGGTTTTTCAATCTCTACAGGCTGCAGGAAGCCACAATAAGATAATGGAGTCACGTACAAAGGGGTGCGTAAATAGTTAGTCAGACAGTATTTTTAGTTAAACGTGATGCGTCTTGGCGAAAAATAATTTACTTCAAGTAAAGCAAGAACCTGGTTTAAGGCCAAAATTATTCAACACTGCATTTTTTTGCAGTTTATTCAGCTCTTTGTCTGTACTTGATGCTGCCCCGACAATAACATTGGTGATCACTTCCTCTCTTGATGATTGTTAGTGACATTGCAGTGTTCACTGCTTTTAAAGTACATCTTCAGTGCATGTAGAGTGTGCATTTCTTCTAGACTTAGTAATTCATTCTACATACCAGTTACTGATTTTTGTCAGATCAACTTGTTGAGGGGAAGTGAAGGAGGTAGCCCTTGACTGGATTCTTCCCGAGAGTAGTTGGAGGTAAATGTCCATGCTGAATTAGGACTGGCAAATGACAATAGCCTTATTAATAGCAGCAAGTTTATAGGCTAACGTTGTTGTAGGGCAATATTGCACAAAGTCAGCTTTGGTTGTTGATGATCAGCTCCTTCTCAGTACTCTGCTCATGGGGTTGCTGGCAGAGATGACATATGATCATATATTGTGAAATACTGTGTGTTGGGTGTATATGGGCAACACCTAGGGGAGGATATGGATTAAATAATGTCTACTAGCTATGAACATAAATTACAGATAGAATATTTATATTATTTCACTCGGTTTTAATCCTTATTATTCAATTTTTGAATAACAAAACTAAAATGCTTGCTTTAAATAACAAACCTTCGCTTTTTATTACACTTTGTGAGAAACAATAACCCAAAAATGTGAATTCATCTTCATTCTTGTACCATTGATATGAAAACTGTCCAATACATTTAAGTACTATGTTAAATTTACTAACTGTAAGAAAAGGTGGTTTTCATTCATTGAAACTTTGATTTTTTTAAATCAGATATTCAGAGTTGCTAGAGATGGTCAGTAAAGGAGGGGGAGAAAATGCCATCTTGCGTCATACTCAGAGAAACAAGAAGCTGTTTGTTCGTGAACGCCTGAAGTTGTTACTTGATGATGAGTCTTTTCTTGAGCTGTCTCCGCTGGCAGGCCTCAATATGCCATATGGTGATGTCCCTGCTGCTGGGTGCCTTACTGGTAATTGCTAACGAATGTAATATTAGATGTAACGGGAAACTGATGAAGTTCATATGTTTTATTGCTCATATCTTTAAGTAAGTTCTTATTAGATCTAAAGAAGGATATGGGTTGAGGGTATTGTTTGGAGCAGCCCGTGTTGCAGATGCACCCCAGAAGGAAGAAGCATTTTGAACCAACATGATCCTTAATATAATTTGAGAGATGCTGTTCGGGCGCAGTGATGAGTAAGCGACTGTAGGCAGTATACGTCATTGTAGTCTGTGTGCTGCACACCTTCCTATACTCACCAGCCTTACTTGCTGAAGTTAAGGTGTTTGTTATTACTGGGAAGGGAAAAAGGATGCATGTAATCAGGTTTGTTTATGGAATGTTTTATTATCTTAAGAACATGTTTTCCTGGGAAAAGTGAACATCAGTTCTATGCACTAGCAGCTCCCAACATGAAAGAGTTCAGTCACAGCTGTATTACTCTTTTGCGATCTTTGCTGGGTAGTCTGGGAGAAACCTTTAAAGAAAAAAGTTATTTCATTTCTTCTAGATTTAGTAATTTATTCTACGTAACCAGTTACTGATTTTTGTCTCAAAAACTTCAGAACGATGTGTCAAATGCGCTCTTGTCTGTTAAAGGAAAGGGGACAAAGTTACTGTGTGGCACAGCATCTGTGACATTTATTTTGTAATACTTTTCAAATTATAGACAAGTCTTTTCATTGCATTTTGAAGAGCAGTTCCAGTTCAAAAAGTGACTAGAAGAATAGAGAATGAAATTCTATTGTCACAGATTGTTAGATCTTTCAGTTTTATATGGGTAATTTTTAATTGCCTTCCCTGTTATCTCAGGAGTTGGAAGACAGACTATGTATTTTTTCTCTGATATTGGCACCGGCAGTAAGTAAGTTTGTTTGAGTTCTGTCTTCTGTCATTTAGATTTTTTTAGATGTCATTAGCTTTCAGTTTGTTATTCCGGAGAAGAACTATAGATTTCTCGCCTGTGTGGTATTTGCAACTTTATTTGCAGCGTCTTGATACAGTATTACCAAAAGAACATCCTAGAGATAATTTGGCCCCCTGTGGTGCCTTAGAGAGTCCTAATAAGTATCTGTGGTACCCGTTACAGGAATTGGCAAAATCTGTGGGGTCTGGTGTGTCTTCATGGCAAATGATGCAACTGTGAAAGGAGGAACTATTTATCCAATTGGAGTGAAGAAACAGTTAAGGGCTCAAGAAATAGCCATGCAGAACAGACTGTTATCTGTCTACCTCGTTGACAGCGGCGGAGCATTTCTACCACTACAGGTAATATCAGAACCACTTCACGGAAGAAGATACCTATGTTTATTTTAATCATATTAATGTTTAGCAATAAACCTCAGATTTATGTTTTGTTTTCTTGGCTGGTTGAGTTTCTGTGTCTGTTACACTTCAGTTGAGTTTTGTCCACAACTTGGAGCCCAGAAGATGACTTGAAGATACATAACAGTGATGATTGCTATGGCTAACTTTGTGTCTAGCATCTAATGGAAGTTTAGAAACTTGAATATCAGTGGGGGACAAAGAACTGACCAAGCATGGGTATTCCTCAGTGTGCTGAAATGCTTTAGTGTCTGTAATAAATTACTACATTGTTTGGCGTTTCTATTTTCAGCTTCGGAATCTATAAAATTACCTGTATTTTATTTTAATGCTTGTGATAGTAATAGAATAACTTCCATGGCCTTTAAAAATGTAGTTTTTTAAATTCTTACTGTAAAAGGAGAATTTGCACAGGTTACTTTCCAAAGTCCAGAGGTCGTGTTGTCACAGAGACTATAGTAGTTCCTTCTCCAGACTGAAAGCAAACACATAGGAAAAGTTTTTACCTGACTTAAGAAATTGTATTGAAAACTACGTAAAAAGGGAAACTGTGCTGAAGTACTTTCACAGATAAAGTATGAACATGAGCTTCCTCTTCTCCATGTTTACATTGTCAGTTTGTGTAAAATAAATTGGTTCCACAAAAAATTACAAAACTTACCTCTGCCTTCGAAACACATGGGTATTTTTGTGAAATTGCGCAATGTATGACAGGAATAAATACCACAGTGAATGCTGTATATGAAAGTTTTGGGTATGATTGTTAGTGGTGACCTTCCCAGAGTCGGTTACAATGTGTTTGTGAATGAATGGAGTGAACAGGAAGCGTTGGCTGTTGTAGTTAATTCGTGAAACTCACTGTCTTTTCTCTGTAATGTCAGTCAGAGCTGTTTCCTGACAAGTCACACGGTGGCAGAGTTTTCTACAATGAAGCAGTAATGTCTGCCATGAGAATCCCTCAGGTACAGTGTCATTTGGAATACAAGTAAGTGTAGTATATGTGATCAGTAGAGTTCTGAAAAAAGTTTTGTTCTAATACAGGTTCTAAGACCAACTCTCAAACATGCAAAACATTTTCTAAAGCTCACCTTTTCTATTTGTGGAGAAGGGAGATTGAAATAATATCTCACATAACAGAATACTTCAGCCTTAAGGACCCTCTAAGTGTTTACTGACTGATTGTGATGAAAAAGCATCAAATCACTAGGTTATTTCGGAGTAAACGTAGAACTCTCAAAACCAACATTTTTGTTCATGCTGGTATTTATAGCTCTAGTTCATTGTTCCCCAAGCTGCGATTTAGTCTCTTGAATGTTTCTGAAATAAATGTAATGGTTTTGCCTTGCCATTCTCCTCTCTCCAACATCTTGGCTTGTTTTGGTTTCTTTGTCCTTTAGGTGGCAGTGGTGTGTGGCTCCTGTGTCGCTGGAGGTGCGTATGTTCCAACCATGGCAGAAGAAGCTGTGATTATAGATAAAATCGGTACACTGTTCCTTGCTGGCCCACCTCTAGTAAAAGCTGCTACAGGAGAATATGTCTCTCCTGAGGACCTAGGAGGAGCCAAACTTCATTCTGAGTACGTGAAATAAGTCTTAAAAATAGGAGAGAATTCAGCATACTCAGCTTTAAAGAAACTGTCATTTTATCTTAAAATAATGTGAAAGAAGCTACTCCAGTGACAGGACAGGACACAATATGGACTGAAAAACAGGCAGTGGAAAAAAAAAACAAACCAGTAGAAATGATACATGAATTATTATAAAGGTTGGTAGCATTCAGTTATGTACGTGGGAGTATCGCGAGGCTAGATATAACTCTTTGAAATGAAAAAAGTAACATGGCAGTGTAATTTCAGCTTTACTACTGTCCACGGGAACTTTCCACTTCCACTGTGTGCGTATATATATATCTACACACACACATGCTGATAGAAATCTCGCGTAACTGCAGAGGTCAGGCTCAGGGCCAAAAGTGGAACCTATTATTACACTGCTTGCTTTCCTTCTCAGGTATGGGGTTTTTGTTAGATCAGCCAAATGGAAGTAAAATTTAAGTGATGTTATGGGGTGAAGCAGGGACTGAACAAACCTGGATTTGGTTCCCATTCTTGCACATACTTTCTGAATAACTTCAGGCGAGTCAGTTCCTCTACGCCTCAGAGGGACAAGCTATAGAAGAGGGATGGTATAATTTCTTTTCCTACTGTAAACATAGTCAGGATACAAATATTAAAAAAATAATTGCAAATGTTCAAATACTGTGATGATGGGGAAAATGCCTAAGAAATTATCTTTTCTCCCCTAAACTGATGAGTGGAGAGGCGGTATGACTTCTTTCCATTTGTTTGCTTCTGAAGACACTGGACAAACTCAGTGCAGCGAAGAATCTGAATGCTTGTAAAAGTACCTGAAGCAAAGAAGAAAAATGGAAAGCCTGCCTACCTCTGCTGTTAATGAGGGCTTCATAGCAGGAGATGAGCAAGCAGGAAATAAACCCAATAGTAGCTATCTAAGCATTTCTTTAATGCTATTTTTCTATGTCAAAAATTTCTGTAGCTGTCAAAATAGTTATTCCCTTCTAGACAGGGGAAGAGGGTGGCTTTGCTTCTTGGTTCTTGGCATTCTGTGCTGTGTGTATGGCACCAGATTCCATACCTTTCTCACAAAAGCAAATACTAGTGTGACAGTCAGGGAACTGTGTTACACATAATAAGTTATCTGTCTTTATATCCAGGCTGGAAGTGCTTATTTTGAAATAATTTTTAAAGTGTTTTTTTTTCCCCTTTATTATATTGTTTGCAACATCATCATGATGAAAATAAATTCAAAGGTCTTCCTTTAATATAAGTAAACACAAAGGTCACAGGGAAGAACTTCTTACTGTGAAGTGGGTTCTGGGCTGGGTTGCACAGAAATTCCACTGACTTGACTGCTTTCACCTCATTCATACAAGAACAAAATCACACAGTGTTTTCAGGGAGTTTTGAGGGTCACAGTACGGATTAAGGTTTTTCCTTTAGTCTGGGTTTTCTATGAGAATTCAGTTTTCATTAATTCAATACTAATTAATGTTGCGTGCTCTCTCTGTCTCTCTCTCTCCTAGAGTCAGTGGCTGTAGTGACCATTTTGCATCTTCAGAAAAGGAAGCCTATGAATGTATTCGAAATGTTATCTCTACATTAAATTATGATCCACTGCCAGAGGAGGTCATAGAGCATGACAGTCCTCTGTATAGTTCTGATGAGCTCTTGGGACTGGCACCGCTAGATTATAGGTGTACTCTTCCTGTAAAATTGGTAAGGTGACAGATACTGTATTCCTTCGTCCTTTCAGTCTGCTCTATCTAGTAGCTCCACATTAACAGGCAACAGGCTGTTCTCTCTGAAGTACCTGAGATATTCTGTATTGTCACCTAATCAGTTGCCAAACTGTCTTGAGTCTGCAACAAAGCAGAATGGCAACAATTCTGTAGAATTATAACAAATATTTAAGCTGAAAACCTGCTAGAAATAAGATAATTACAGATTATGCCAGCTGATCCCCATCTGTTTCCATGCACTGTTTGAGATGCTGTTATGTCAGTATGTCTTGTACTGTGTTGGCTGCCTTGAGAATGTGCACCCCTTTAGTGTCCTGTTTTTCCCTCCTCCTGCCTTTTTTTCCCTCAAGTAAAGACTCTGTCTTGTAACGTAAATGCCTGATGGAAATACTGACTGAAAACCAACAAAGCTTAAACTGAACTTGTTTGAGGCTGGGACAGACGCTAATACGTAAGGAGACACATGCAGAACTGCCCATGCTATTTTCATTGTGGTGTTCTAAAAGAGATTTAGTCTCCAAGGACGTGAACCCATTCTATTTCCCTACACTAAATTCCTACAGTTAAGGGGATTGACTGTAGAAAGCAGTCTATTTTTGAAGGCAGCTTTTAAACTGTGTTTGAAAAAAGCATGAGCAATATGTTGCTGAGAGTTTCTTATGCACACAAACTGTAACGGCACACGCCGGGTTTTTTAACAACATTTTTATGCGCATGAACAACTGTGCTCTGTAACACCGAAATAATTTTGGAGTTGAACTTTGGCCCAAAATACATGGTCGGTAATCAAATGCAAACACAAATTCTGTGTTTTGTGCATGTTGAGTATTTAGCAGAGTGTAAGACATAAAAGGGCCTCTGTGCTCATTTAGGTTGACTTCTTGTGTTATACAAGTCTCCTTAATATTGAAACAGAGCATGTCTTTTAGCAGAACTATCCTATTTTCACCTAGATTTCTGTAGTAAAGACTGTATATTTCTTTGCAGATTCTGAGCCGTCTGATGGATGGAAGCAGATTCCAGGAATTCAAGGCGAATTATGGAACAACATTAGTAACAGGATTTGGCCATGTGGAAGGGTAAGGCTATAACATTTCACTATCAAAATGTATGGACATGTTTGCCTAAATAGCTTTCATATCATCATCAGGTTTTATGGCATTCCAGTAACAATGTTTATGAAGTTCTGAATCAGTCAAAAATTGGTAATAAAATACTTCTAGAAAGCCTGATCTTCTGTCTCCGAGCTCTGAATTCATGATGTCTCAGGCCAATAGCAGCAGAGGGTGATTAACAATTAATGGTTTTCGTGACTTTGTGAAATAATTTGTTTGTTCACAAAAACTACTAGCCAGACAGCTGGAACACTGAAGTCTCAGCAGATTCCTTAAGAAATAAGAAGCAGCATCTTTAAAAGTGTTCCTTCTCAAACTGAGTTGAAAGCTATCATCCCTTCTCCCATGTGATGGGGATGGGGTAATACCGTATGGTAAAACCTTACATAATTCAGATCAGACTGTAGTATTAACACATTTGTGAAGCATACAACATCCCAGTCAAATCACATTAAAAAAAAAAAAAGGTAGCAAAATACATTTTTAGACCCTCTTTAGGTTGAAAGTACCAACTCTTCAGATTGACTGTTATGTTGTATGTTATAGGAATCAGAGAGAGCCCAGAGTTCTGGCACCTTGTATGTTGTCTTTCACTGTAAACTCTAGGCCATAAGACAGGTCATCTATAGCTTTACCTGCCCTCTGGGTATTAATCCATGTTAATACTTCCATGCTTTACATATCAGGAGTGCTGTAAGACTTCTTGTTTGTTAGGTAAGTGAGGGTCTTTGAATGAAATGACCTGTATAAGTGAATCCTTTTACATTCTGAGTTTCTGCAAAAGGGCAGATCTGTGTGCTTGTGTACACAGCTATTTATGTTTCTATCCTTCAGAACACTTTGACCTACAGTTTCTTAGTTTCTGGGGTTCAAAAGTGAAAATGTTCATGTGTCTGTTTTGTAGGCACTTGGTGGGGATAGTGGCTAACAATGGGGAGTTGTCTCATGATGCTTCTCTCAAGGGTAGCCATTTTGTACAGCTGTGCAGTCAGCGGAGCATTCCCATCCTCTTTTTCCAAAACACTGCTCCGCATACAACAGAGCCAACAAGCATCTCACAGGTACGGCATTTTTAGTTCAATATGCTACTTCAAGTAGTATCATATTCTTGTTTTGTTTAAGATTACATTTTGAAAATTATTGTTAGGAAAACAATTTTTTAAAAAATCACTCTTGATGGTTTAAACCAAGAAGCTTCATAATGACTTTGTTTTAAAACTTTCCATTAGCATTCTGACTTTATTCTAATTTTAAACAGGCCTCTCTGCTTATCTCAAATGGTACTGTCCAGCTGGCATGCAAGCTGTAAAACTTGGAATTTATAGTGCGTTTTACATTGAAATGCAGCCTATCAATTCTTCTGATACCACTCTGCTCCACAGAAGAATAGATATTTCTCTTTTAGAAAAGTGAAGGCATTAAAGTACAGTACGTTTTGTCCTGGGCTACAGAGAGCCTCATAGTAAAAACCTACATTAGATTCTCTGAGCAGAGACTGTTTCTACAGCCCTGTCCCTCCCAACAGTCACCAGCACTTAAGACAAAACCTGGAATAATTGCACTGTATCTGAGTTTAGCTAATGCCTGAGATTGCTAGGGTTGCACTGTATTGTAGGTTTTTGCACACTGGTTATATTTGTTTTGCTGATTTGTATTGTAAAATAAGTGCATAATGGCTGTGGCAGTTAATGATGCTGTCTTACTGTTGTGGAAGAAATGATCATACAGAATTGTAAAGAAATAAATGTTTTAGAAATACAATCTAGAAGAAAGACTTGAAGGATCTAAAATCTTTATTGTCATTTCAGGCAGAGGCTCACTCCAACAGATTGAAAGCCCAGGCCTCCATGATGACTGCTGTTGCTTGTGCTGCTGTTCCCAAAATAACAATTGTAATCGGTGGCTGTTATGGGAGTGAAAGTTATGTTATGGTACGGGTAGCGTAATGGGTTTGGTAACAGACTTTTTACACTTTACCAGGATTACACAGCGCTTCATTTTTAAAAGTCAGCTGTTGTTTCAGACGTTTAACTCAATTTGTTATTTTAACTACTTTTAAAGTAAGAAATGCATCACCAGTTTTGATTACAGAAAACTTGGTCTGCATCCAAGAGCAGAAGAACTAGAGCCAGTTCTAAAAAGACAGGTCCCTACTTGGAGCCAATCTTGCCTTTTTCTCAGCACATGCTATTTGTTTGCAGTGATCAAAGAGCATGTCTCCTTTAGTTGTGCTACTGTGTGTGCTTTCATGCTGCTAGTAAGTGCAATAGGACTCTTTGTTTGCTCAGAGTTAAACATCTAAGCGCTTGGAGGAGAAATGAAATAATAAAATAGCAATATTGAAGGGAGTGGGAATTGTGATGATTGCTACCGCAGGGTGTCTCTACTGATACAGGAGCTGTAGCTGTACTGGTAAAGGAGCTGTATCATTAATGCTTTACAAATTAAACTGCATTACATTCTGCCTTGAACTTGATTGTGTCATCCTACAGCCATCTTTCTGTGATTAATTTCAATGAGTTTGTACTGTGCATTTTTTTTTTTTTTTGTAGTGCGGGAGATCGTTCAGTCCAAACTTTCTGTTCTTGTGGCCTAATGCAAGAATTGCTCTTGTGGATTCAAGACACTTCTCCACAGTACCACAAGCTGGGGACAGTGACTGTACAGGAGATGAATCAGAGCTAAGACATCTGAAAGAAAAGTAAGGACATAAAATAAAAACCCTTGCAGTTACACTGGGATTTAATTAGTTAAATTACCTACTTCTGTTCATCTTACAGATCAACACATCCCAAACAAATAAAGCAAACCCAAATCTACTGAAAAATACTCTAAATTTCCATGTAATCCCATGTCTGCTCGTAGGATCTCAGGATGAAACACAAATGTTTGACTTAAAACCAAACAAAAGACCACGCCCATGCAAAAAAAACCCAACCCCGAAGCCATACAACCCAAAAATCAAGATATTCTGCTGTATATTAAACAGTGGTTATCTTCTGAATGCGGAGGATGGTGTGTACTGCAGAATGATCAGATCTGTTATCATTTGCTGGATTCTAATTAATTTTAACAGTAGTACTGCACATTCACTTGCTACTGAAATATATGACTTTTTCAGCTATGATTTTGTTTTACTGGCCTGAGATTTTTTTATAACATTTTTGTGCTTTTAAGCTTGTTTAATACTCTGTCTTCTCCAGGCTAGAGGAAGAAAGCACTGCATTTTACTCCTCTGCCAGACTCTGGGATGATGGTGTAATTCTACCTCAAAATACTAGAAAGGTAGGGTTTTTTTCCTTGTATGTTCTTTACAGTACATTTTATCCTCGGATTTCAAAAGGATCTTGTGGCAAATGCGCAAGCCTATGACTTGGCTCAAGGTCAGTGGCATGCTGATTCCCAGAACCAGGTCTCCCCCTTCTCACTCCATTTTCTGTGGCATTTAGCTTAGCAGTTCTCATCTTTTCTCTTCCCTATTAGTCTATCCAGAAAGCTTCTGTTGAATTTTGGTTATGTTCTGGTTACTTGACTACAGTATTGCCTCATTGAACCTCTTAATTGACTTTACCATTTGATTCTGTATCCAAATCCTTTCTTTTTTGGTCTTGCATAGTCACCCATATCTTCACTCTTTCAAGTTCAGGCTCTTCACCGTTCACATTGTTTCCATTCTTTTGTCTTTGGATGTTTCTTTTTGCTACTTTCTCTTTGTGCTTGTAATTCACCGATTACATTCCTGATGCCCGCCTGCCGCCTTATTTATTTTTTAAGTTGGCAGACATCCACTCCATTAGATTCTTTCTGATAGCTGCCGCCTTTGTTCTCTTTTTCCTTGTTATATTGTTTATTAGCAAACTTAATGTTCTTTGTACTTCTGAAGCTTGTTGACTTAAAGATCACAAATACAACCTGCTATCAATTAAGCCTGCTAAATATGGTACATATTTATGGTACTATGTAGACGTTAAATATTTTCTGTGGAGTTTATGGGAACTTTGGTAATGGGAGAGTACCGAGAAGTATTTTCTAGTACTAGGGCCCAGAGACTGTCTCTCTTTAGGAACTGAACTACACATGAAAAGAAAAATATGTGACAGTTGAAATGAATCACACTTACTCTTGGGTAATTTTCACCACAATTCATGTTTGTCTGTTTAGCTGTTTGTTTACAATATTGTTTTGCTACTTTACCCCAGTTCTTGCTGATAGATGGAACTTATGTTTAGCTTTGTCTGAACTGGCAGCACGTGCTCATTCAGATCCTTAAGGTGCCTTTTTTTTAATTGGCTTTAAATGACAATTTGTGCTCCAGTAGCAGTGGAATATGCACAGTGAAATTAGGAAAATGCTTACCATGACTTTATTTCCAACAAGATACACAAAAGGTTTTGGCACAGGAGGCTATTATGTGCACCATATGATAAAAATTAATAAAATCCTAAAGGAGAACTATCTTGTTTCTGAAGACCAAACCTAGTTCTGTATTTCAGTCCCTGTTGTCACCAGACACCAAGAAAGAATGATGTTTTCGAAAAAGGTGGATGCGGAAGAGCAGGACATTCTGCTAATTTTTGCTATGAGTCTGGGAGTCTTAGGAGCATAGCTATGTAATAACAGAAATTGATTATCACACAATATATTTTCATTGGAGTTTTACAGCAAAATAGCTTCCCAGTGTTCCAAAAGTAATTCTTTTGTCACCACAGTGACTTTAAAATAGTTTAGTGTTCTCTGTATGCAATGCATAGGCTTTGGGATCCTGAGGACATTTCTTCCTTTACATTTCCCTCGCCCCAGTGGTACATTACACTGACATCTATTTCCCTTAATGCTACAGCTGACAGCTGTTCATTTTAAATGTTCATTGTTTTGCAAAAAGTAAAAACAAATACATTACAGAATGAGTGCATAACCAGTAAGTTTTACTGATTTTTGTTTTGTTTTGTTTCAGAGGCCCATTGCTTATACTGTCTTTTGTTTTTAATTAGGTAATTGCACAGTGCTTAGAGATTATAGAACAGCAGAAGTACCAGGTCGTATCTCCGTATCAATATCCTCTCATCAGAATGTGACTGCGGCCATTTTCAAATAATCAGCCTTTTCAAGTTAGCACCGTGTACTAGAAATCTTTAATGTCAATGATTTTCTAATTCTTTGATACCATTAATAAAAATGTTAAACCATTGCAGACAAACAAGCAATCCTGGATTCTAAGTCTATTAGCAGTAAATTTGTATTTTGAACCACAGTCTCTTACTACATTAGTTGAAAATTTGTTTTGTGAAAAGGAAGGTTTAAGCTGAGAGTCTATAGCACACTAAGGAAGCAAATTCATCCCAAGCTGTAACAATTGCTTGATTTTTTTCATATTCATGTTTTAGTGTGAAATCCAGAACTCAAGAAAGTACACTTTGACAAAAAAGTGGGAAGGAGAAGACACATAAGCTAGTCTGTGTGGTTTTCAGCCTTAGTAAGGGAGAAAATGCTGCCTGCCACACAGCCTTGGGCCTGCCGTTTCAGATTTCCAAAGCAGCTATGGAAATGCTCCCCTCTGATTGCTCTGAGGATACTAAAGGAGTGACCAGGAGGTGATTTAAATCTTTAGTACTTCAGTATGGGTTAAAAATTACCTCTTTTCAAGGCACATAACAGAGACTGTTCGACATAACATTACTATGTATACAGGTATTGAGTTTATGCTGTGCCGTTTCATGCATCTTCAACTCTGTGACAGCTGCAAAGTTTAATTTTGTAAAAACAAAAAAAATCATCCCACCGCCCCAAACTTGTGTTTTACTGGTTCTTAGCACTGTACTTCTTGCAATTATGCCAAAGGGTGTATTTGAAAAATACCTGGTTAAGTATTTCAAAGAATCGTCAACAAAACTGAAACGCTCAATCTTCATTAAGTAGCCATACAAATAAGAAGTAATTTTGAAGGAATTTAGGTCATTTGAGTGCTTGTAAATGGAGACTGCACCTTTTCAGAGCTGGAAGAAACCTAACACGACGTGTTGCAGGCAGCGGTCACGCTCTTTTGAAGAGTCCATGGAAAGTCACAGGAATGTTCACCTCCACTTCAGCCCTGGCAACCTCGCTCATGTCTTTGGCGTTCAGGATCAGGAGGTAGGCGGGCTTCGGCCCTGCGCCCGGGCTGATCACGATGCTCAGCACAACCCCTAGGAGGCGAGAAGAAGGACGAGCCCGTCGCAGGCATGCGCTTGCTCTACCCTTCGCTTGGGCTGCTCGAGGTAAGAGTAGCCGCTCACAGGCCGGACAGCAGTAAATCCTGTTACTATTGCATGATCATCAGTTCTGAAGTAGGCTGAGATTATTTATTTGTTTCTCATACTATTTGGGGTTCTTGCCGCCATCAGCTTGCCAGCCTGGGGTGCCGTGGCACAGTTGCTCCTACAGGCTTTCTTATTAAAACTGAAAAGTGTTTTTGTTCTGAAAGGGAACTATGAAGAGCTATTGCAGGGGCCGATGACAAACATCACTTACTGGAATATATATCAAATTTGTCCATTCATTTCTTTCAACACTATGAATTACTTTATAAATTTATAAATTACTTTATAATTCTGCTTCTGAAGCTTAATGTGACAAGATACCCATTTCTGGATCCTGGCATCCCCCCATGGAATGAACGGGACATGCTAGCTCTTAGGTTGGTTGTTCCTTTGTGTGCTCTCGGGGTCAGTCATTGCAGGAGAACATGGGAACAACCATAGACCATAGTCCGTGACAGCATCGAACGCAGCTTTAGGGAAGATGACAGGAATGTGAGCGTGGAGCCTGGTGTTAACTCAGCTTTCAGAGCGTGCTTCTGCAGGGGCTTAAGCATATTCCCAAAATGCACGTTGTCTACTTCAGTTAAGAACAAGCTTAAAACCTTTTCATTTTAGTGGGACCTAAGCCCCGGTATAAGCCCTTTCCTGAACTGGGAATAGATAATACAAAATTTTGCTCTGAAATATGAAATATTTTGGCTATGAAAAATTAAACTCTCACAATAATCCAGTGAGAGTTGGCTCTTAAATTCAGCAGAGCCAAGACTTCTCCTAGCTCCATGTAATCTTTTTTGGAGATGAGGAATTTGGGGAATAAGCGGACACTCTCTCAGTCCAAGTGCTGCCACTTGCCTCCAAAAGTAAGTTCAGGGCTGGGGATGTACAAAGAAACACGTACGGGGCTTGGCATGAAAATAACAAAACAACTACATGTCCTTGCGTGACAAAGCCCGAATTCACTCCACTCCTGCGCGAGGAGGATGGATCAGGAATAGAAAACATGCCTAGTTTAAGAGAGGTTTAGTTTTACAAAGTTCTGCCACCTGGAATTCTTTAAATATCACAATTCCTGATGGAAAACGGCGAGGAAACGAGGACAACAGATCATCTAAACATGGAGGTCTTCTCCTCTGTTTTCATTCAGTCTTAATTTTCCCATGTTCTCCTCAGAAGATTCCCATCAGCGTCAGAACAAGGTACATCATGTCTGGGAGCTGTCTGCAGGCTCTGCTCCTGCCTGCCTCTAGCACAGCCTTGCAGACAGCCCCCAGGGCCAGCAGACACAAGCTTTTCAAATCGCGCTGCCATTGACCAAAATAAAATCAGTATTACCGTCATCTTCCTCTAGGGCATCCGGATGGGAAACAAAGATCGGCTCTGATGGGTACGAATCTGGCTCCTGCCACACCCAGGTCTCCTTTGTTTTAACATTCAGCTTGCAAAGCTAAAGGCGGAAAAAAGAAAGAAAACCCCCACAACTCAGAAATATTCTTTCTTGTCCTTAAACTGAAAGCTCACAGAAAAGATGTACCTCACCCGTTCATTGATAGTTACCCTGTCTGGGACAAAGTGATTCAGCCCCAGCCCATATGTATACGTGTAAGGTTTCCCACCATATTTCTTGTAATTGATCTGTGGAAATTCAAAGGCTACAATAAAAAAAACAGCACATATGTGTGAGGATTAGTGGGAGGTGGAGTGCAGGGGGTACTCGTGTTGCCTCTGGCTGTGCTTCGGGGTCATCGTCTTACCGTGGCGTGGCCCTGAGAAAATAACTTCTGGCTCCAGCCAGATGGTCTCATCACTGCGCAGGGTTGCCGTAGCTGTTGTGTAGGGCAGGGTGACCAAGTTCTTGCCTGTGTCAGCCTGGGACAAAGAAAAATACCCAAGAGAAACAGAGGAACAGATTTCTTAGTCTATCTGCAGAGATCTGTTGCAAACTGCATTGAACAGTGAAGGCAGGGACGTGCAGCAGAGCCTCGTCAAGCTGCAGAATGGCAATACGCTTGGTGACGGCTGCTTCTTCCATTTTTAAGTTAGCAATAGCACGGGAAGAGTGCCTACTGCTAAAAGCAGTCTGTACGTCAGCCTTCCCTGTGCTCATAAACATGCATAAATTTTTCTTCTCCTTAAGACGTTCAGAGTTTTCAGTTAAGCACTGCCACATGGGGTTGCACCTTTCACTTTGCAGCTCCACAAGCAGCTCGGCTGACCTGCATCCCCCCACCCACCAATGACCATGAGTGGGGATGCTGGGGAGAAAAAAAAAAAAAAAAAAAAAAAAAAAGTCGAGTAACTGCAATCCAGCAAGCTTTGCACCAGGCTGGCTGCTTGATGGACCTTGCACCGTGAGCTGGGGCTGCAGGATTTAACTACAGGCGTTGGGGCTGCGGCTGCTCCCTTCTCTGTTCCCAGCAGCGGCACCCCTCCAGGGTCAACTGCTGCCCCACAGTTTCTGATTTGAACAGTAACTTCTGGGAAATAAAATAGAGTAACGCTGATCAGCTAAATAAAATAATCTGTTTCTCTGAAGACTCATACTTTAAGTTCTGCCCCCAATTAACATGTTTAATGTGAATTAAAAGGGGTCAGGCAGAGCACTAGCAGTGCTTGGCCATAAGCCCTGCAGAGGATTCAGGCAGACACCGGCGTTGCCACGGCCCGCTGGCAGCTGTGGCGGCGCAGGGCCGTGCCAATACCTTGTCGATGTTCAGGGGCAGCACGTATCTGCGGGCTTCGGGCTGCGGGGCTTTCTCTGCCTGCCGCTTCACTTCATCCCAGTTTGCTCGTAAGTTGGCTAAGTAGAGGTAATTGTAAACAAACTCGAACCTGCACAAAAACAGGATCACGGACAGAAACAAAGGTGCCATTGGCGAGTGAAGGGATTCAAATGCGACTGTTTTTTTCTAAAATTCAATGGAGTAAGATGAGTCCTGGCCCAGCTCCTTGGCAGAAGCGAGCTGTATGTGCACACCATTTCCTCTGCAAGGAAAACCTGGCAATTGCCGGTTTTTGCCTTGAGCACCCTGTGGCAGCAGCCAGGACCACCTCAGCTCAGGGTCTTCTGGCTACACAGCCAACATGGGGTTGGGCATCACCATTTTGGTGCCACATTTGTCTGTGTCAATGTGAAAAGCGGTGCCTAAACCTCAACCAGATTCTCCTTGCTACAGCCCCAGGAGCCAGAAGAGCATCAGCCCTTGGGTAGGCACTAGCATTTATTAAAGATAAATACAAACGAGGTCTTGGAAAATGAGTTTCAAACAGGGTAACTGGGTAACTTCCATGATGTAGAGTCTGTGTGTCACCACGTGTGAATATTTAGATAGGCTGGAGGGAGTCAGTGCGAGTGCCACAGGTGATTCCAACAGGGAAGGGATGTGCCAGCGGTGCTGGGGACTCTGCTGGGCCCCACCAGCTCGTACAGGGGGAGGTGCAGTGCTGCAGGGACCCTTGGCCACCTCCAGGCTCAGCACCACTAAGACTCACCCCTTCCAGGTACAGAGGTCGACAATCAGAAATCCATTATCTTCATAGGTGTTAATGTGATGGAAAAGGTTGAAGGCTGAGGTGCGGTATTTGATGTTGAGGAGCCTGCCTTTCTTTTTCTCTGCTACATGAAGCCAGACCTGAAAAGCAAGCAGCTGCTTGGTGTAGCCTCAGAGAAACAAAGGTGAAACCAGTATGATGGGCCTTCCAGGCCAGGGCTGGCTGCCCAGTACAGCCCAATTTGGTATGACCCACCACTTACCCCCATGGTTTCGTTGGACTCGAAGCAGTCCATGTAGTTAGCTCCCCAAAGGCTCCAGGAAGAGAGGAACTTGAGGAGGTTGATTTTCACTGGTGTTTCAACAAACACTATGTAGTTTGACGTCAGCCCAAAGCTGTTTGGAAACATACGGGGAGCACATCAAGCTCACTGTAGTTAGTTTTGACGAAAACCACGTAGTAGCTCGTCTTAAGCACTGAATATAGCATGCAGATCATCGCTTAAGGTAACAGGAATATAAACATCCTGATTTCGGTAAATCACCTAATTTTAGTTGCTGATGATATGTGAGAACAAGCCCTGCATACCACTTTTGTAGAGCATGCAATGCCAGCAACGCTGTACACGCGTACCCCACCTTCGTGTGCTTGCAGAAATAAACGGGGACTCTCTTAGTCTGCACTGGCTGCTCAGAGCGGCTGCTTTGCTGCATGACACACATAAGCAGCATCCTTCTTTTCAGCCGACCTGCATTGTCAGTCTACTGACCCCACGAAACGTTACCTGTGAACGTAAGAGGGCTTAAACCTGT
This sequence comes from Scopus umbretta, assembly GCA_013400535.1. Taxonomy (NCBI): domain Eukaryota; kingdom Metazoa; phylum Chordata; class Aves; order Pelecaniformes; family Scopidae; genus Scopus; species Scopus umbretta. The sequence continues at coordinate 18,864 of VZTL01036470.1, forward strand.
CGCTGCAAGGGAACTGCACCACCACCTCCGACTTGTTCATTGGGTCTTCCTTGTCTGGAACAGGACAGTGGAAGGGTTATGGAGGATTTTACCCATAGTTACTTAGTCTGTGTTTGTAATGTTTACCCAGCAAGTTTCTGCCTTTAACACAGAGGCAGTTCATGATCTGGAAACCATGTAAATAATTGTTTTAAAGAGAACATTTCTGTTAACTTAAAGCAAATTGAATCTAAAGAAGATTAAAAAAAAAAAAAGTAACTTGGTGACAAAACTCATTTGGAGCATTAAAAAAAAAAAAAAAAAAAGATTTATGAGACAATATTTTCTCAGTTTGCTCAGAGATGGGATTAACCGACCTGCCTGAAGCGGAGGAATCCGTATGATGTTATAGGCAAGCGCAAAGTTTTTTCCAAAGCAATTGCCGATGTTGTAAACCGTCCCGTCATTTTCAATGTGGGGATGAGCCGTTGCCCCATTGACGGACACATATTTACAGAGATCCACCTGGAGGAGAAGATGCAGAAAGTCAGGAGCTTTCTTGGCAGGAGATGGGAAGTCACCAGCTCTGCAAGGTGTCACAGGTCGTATGTCCTTGCTTCAACCATGGAGAGTTCTTCTCTAAGCCCAAATCACCATCCGTTTTGTGAAAAGACGAGCAGCAGCAAAGCCAAGCAAGTTGAGATGGTCAGGTGAGCTGACATGGTTACAGGGAGAGGTTTGGGATCCTCGGGTCCAAAAAGAAAGGCTCTACAGGCTGGACATTGGTAACCCAGCAAAGAAAAACATCAAAACATGCATTCTGTATTACATACTGTTCTGCAGGCTGAATGTTGCTCAGCTCCGATGTAAATGAAGGCATCAGTAATGCTCTGGTAGGAACCCTCCAGTTATGGTCCCCTTTGGCCAGGCTGCAATGTAGCTCCAGTTTGCAAACCCCAACCCAAGCACAAGGATACAGACCATGGACCCCCATCGCCTCCTAATTAAATTCTATTCAGAGCAGCAGCAGTGGGTTCATTTACAAGCTGGTTCCAACTCTGCTCTCATTAAACCTCACAGCTGGCTTTGTTTCTGCATCATCTCCCTGACAAACGCCAACTCTTGCCTTGTTGTAAGAGGCTGTATAAATATTTTCATGTTAGTTTTACTCCTCCATGTATTCAGAAGCACAGTACAAAGACCCACCTGCTTAATTGTCTCTAATGTGTCTGGGTTAATTTTGGTTATAAAGTTGGTCTCAGTACAGGCATAGTAATCTTCGCCAACAGGGTAGACATTAACGAGGGCGTTATCAGTGACCTCCACACCTTTGAAGTATGAAAAAAACCTGAGCAGAGAAAATGGACAGGCAGTCAGGGACTCCTTGGAAGTGGAAGCACTGTAGGACATCGCTGCAAGGTCTACAACCCCAAGGTACCTGGAAAATATGTTCTTGCACGGGTCTGGGTATGCGTAGGTACCAAATTCTGTTATCACAATCCTTTTCTCAGTCATCGCTCTCACGTAAGCATCAGTCCTGACAAACCTGGGGAGTGCGAGAAGGCAAGCTACAGATAGAGCTGTGAAATTGCAACGGGCTACGCAATTAATATACAAATATTCTTGTGATGAGCCTCACGACACCTCTGAAAGCTGCGCGTGCTTCCAGCCTCACATTTGCGTCTGGAGCATGTGGGGTCCAGCACCGCCCCCCACTGCGGCATTGGGAAGGGATGGCCAGTGGAGAACTGAAGCTAATGGAAAATACTGTGCTTTGTCTAAGTGTTCTGCACCAAACACCTGAAAGCTGATAGCTCGGCAGCTTCTAACTGAAAACACATTTCATTTTTCAGAGATGTTGTAATTCTGTCACTGGCTGCAGCTACATCCAGTCCTCCCTCCCCTCCCCTTCCAGATGTTTTGTCATCTGTACAAAAAGTTGCATTTCCGCTAACCATAAGTTTCAGCCAGTTTTAGTGATCTCACCATTAGATCTCTTCCAATAACCACATGGATTTGAAATAACCGGCACCTCCCACATGCTGGGCAGCAGAGCCCGTCCCCAGTGTTCACAGTCGAGCAAATGCTTCGGGGTTTTTTTTTTTTGGCCTGGAAAATTGCTACTTACCTTCGGTGATAGGTAACATGCCCCTCCTTGAAGTCGAACTTGTGGAGGAGTGCCTGGCCGTCAAAGAGGTGATAGAAGGGCTCCGCACCCACCTCGAACAAGCCAGGACCACATCTCAGGAGGCTTCCTCGCAGCCAGGTGGGAATCCTGCCTGCAGAAGATGCAGCATTGGTACATGCACAGCCCATGGCAAATCAGACCAAGTAATTTTTATTGTGTCACCAAAAAGAACAAAACTTCAAACTATTTTTTTGTTTAATGTTTCTTAAATTTGGTTTTTAAACATGCATGAGCTCTTTAAACTGCTGTTTTCTTCAGCTACACACCTACTGTAGACCCAGACATTCCTCTACCCCAAAATATGCCAGCCCTGTTCGGTCCTTTACCTCCAACTCTGTGCTCCAGCCCATGCAAAGCCTCTGAGCTCTGGTGGCCACAAGCTCCCAAGAACACAAGCTGGGCAGGAGGAGATAAAGGAGCACACACCAACCTGTGACATGGGCAGTCACTGGAGAGGACAGCTCCTCCACGGTCTCAAAGAGCTTCTTGTAGCCTCCAGCGGGATGCTCGACTCTGAAAGGGCCAGCACACCTGGGATTAATCTGGTTTTGGGATAGCTTTGGACCTCCCCCCCACCCCTGCCAAGAGAGATGATTTTGTTTCTGGATGGACTGATCTTCGACTTGCAAATAACTTGAGAGATCAGGAAGAAGAAGCAGCAGCAGCCTTCATGGGGGAAAGGCTCCGAGGGTTCTGACCAGCTACTACACCTGCCTGTGAATCAGGACCCTGAGCCTGAATGCATGATAGAGGAATAGGGAATACCAACAGGTCAGCCTGTGCCATAGCCCTGCAGGCAAACACCCTCACCCAATGGACAAATTCAGGATATCCCGAATCACCAGGAAGCAAAATCCAACTTGTATCTCCCAGGTCTTGGATTTTTCTTTGAGCAAAGTGTACTTGAGCACGTAGCTGAGAATTATTTGTTGAGTTCCAATTTTGATCTACTGCAGGACCCATGAAGACACATCACACACAGGCTGCGTGGCCCACTGTCCTTTTCCTCCACAGTATGGACCATCCTTGGGTACCCAGAGGTGAGCCTGTGCCCCCAGACCAGAATCACACCGCTGCGTGGGATGTACCAGCATGGACACCCGCACAGAGAACCCCCCTCCCTCCTCCCCTCCGGCCTGCGCTGACCCCCGGCCTCACAGCAACCCCCCCAGCCAGTGCTGCACTGCGATGGCGATCGGCAACTTGCTCCTACAGTGGAAAGTCCGCAGGAATACTCACTGGCTGTACATTCTCTCCCTGACGAAGGGCCTGAGCCTCTGGCAGCCAAGCGCACAGCGAGAGCCATGTGCTGGGTATTTATGGGGCGCTGAGCCCTGTCGAGGGGAGCCCTGCTCCCGAAACCGCTCCGCCAATGAGCGCACCCTGGGAACAGAGCGGGCTTTCACCACTGAAATCCTCCCTGGACTTTGAGAGTTTTTGTCTTGCCGTTCACACAAAAAAGGGCTTTGAATATTTTTCTGAGACCTAAATTCTTCCCAAGCAGAAGTGATTACAAAAGAAAAAAAAAAAAAAAAGACTAAGAAAAAAAAAACCCAAAACAAACCAGAAAGGAGTGAAATGGAGCACACTGGAGTTGAGCCGGGTGACAATGCCGGGCGCTTGGCACAGCCACTCGGCTCTTCACTGGCGAGCACACCAGCAGCCCTGTGCCACGCAGAGACCTTCCCACTTCCAACGCAGCCTGAGGGCAGCAAGAAACTGCTCCTTTCAGCTGAACCATCTCAATCTCATGTAACAGAGTGCTCCTCTGCACCTGCCTGCCTGCAAAATGAGGAGCAGTGCTTCACCTAGAAATGACATGCCATTAGAGATACTAAGAAATAAGATGTCAGTGTCAAATATTATCTCTCCTACCGCCCGTACACATCAGCCACCAGCTTTTTCCTCCATCCTGGGCTGCTGCGGAAGACCATCTTTGCAAGCTTCAACACCTTGGTACAAGTACAGCAAGACTACAAATGCACCAGCCATGAGGGCGTCAGGGAGCATCACCGTCCATGATGGCTGCTCTTAGTGTCGCCGTACATCAGTGTCTGCTTACGGCCATTGCTTCCCCTCTCCTCCCCCTTGCTTTACTTCAGTGTGTTTCAGTATGTTGGCACATGCCAACAGCTCTAGTCACTGCATAAGGCAGATCTTAAGTCTAATGCACATAAAGTAGTATTTTTATGCGGGGTGTTAACAGCCCTACACACTCAGAAAGCTGTGAAACTTGATCATCATTTGTTTTAGACACAGCAGTCACTGTCAGAGACGGCCCAAAGATTGCTTTAAAAAAACACCTCTGGTAAGAGTAGACATTTATGAAAGTAATGGTGCTGTAAGGAGTAATTTCAAAGATTAACAAGATTAGAAAGATTACTGCTCTGCCCTTCCATGGGTAGCCCATGGTACAGGATGAAGACGTTTCATAATACCACATACCTTTGGGCACTCCTCCCATACAAACAGGAGTGATCAAAACTGGTGAAAGGAGAAAACAAGACATTAAACAGTCCCTGTGTTAGATCTGCTACTACAACCATTAAGTGAAAGGTTGGCTGCCTTCTCTTGGTTTCTTTTTGTTTTGTTTTGTGTTTATTTGTTTCGGTTTTTTTTTCTTTCTTTCTTTCTTCTCTTTACAAGATAGAGTACTTTTTGGACTGAGGGTTCATCTAAGTCTTCTAACCGAAAAACAAGATACTGGAGTTGAGCCTTCATGAGCTCTTTGACTGAGGCCTCCCATTAACCCTTCATATTAAACAACCTCAGTTGTATGGTAATTTTGCTGTGGAAGAATCCTAGCAGTAAATATAATCAATATAAACTTCAGTACAAACTCACGGCCTCTTAGCAGTGCAAATAACATGGAGATTTTTAATTAACCCCAGGATAAGAACACAAAACAGTGTCCTAATCTTCGAGGTCATGAAAATTCAGTGTTTCCATGGTGACAGCATCTTCCCAGGCCCCATCCTCCTCCAGTGGCTCAGGACACAGAGGTCCACAAACATCCCTGGCCCCACACACCAGCAGCCAAGTGTTCCTCCTTCTGTGTCTTACCAGCACTGAGCATGATCCAGCCCTGTAGACATGGTGGCAACAGTTAGAAGGATGGCCACCACAGGCAGCCTCCATCCAGCCCCTGCGGCTCTCCTCCCTTTTCACTCGCCATTGCCTGGATGGCATCTGCCTGACAGGACCCCATTCCCAGGAGCCAGGGCCAGAAGCCAGATGAGCTGCTCACAAATAGCTTTGGTCTTGATGCTTTAGACTGGTACGGGAAGATGAAATTCAAAGAGCACTCTGCTATATACACTTTGTGCTCCAGAGCTTGGAGGTGTTCAAGATTCAACACTGATTTAATTAGAATCATAGAATAGTTTGGTAGAATAGTTTGGGTTGGAAGGGACCTTAAAGATCATCTAGTCCAACCTCCCAGCCTGGGGCAGGGACACCTTCCACTAGACCAAGTTCTTCAAAGCCCCATCCAACCTTGAATACTTCCAGGGAGGGGGTATCCACAACTTCTCTGGGCAACATGTTCCAGTGCCTCACCACCCTCATAGTGAAGAATTTCTTCTTAATATCTAATCTAAATATCTAATATCTACCCTCTCTCAGTTTAAAGCCATTACCCCTTGTCCAAATACTACATTCCCTTGTAAAAAGTCCCTCCCCAGCTTCATTGCAGGCCCCCTTCAGGTACTGGTAGGCTGCTGTAAGGTGTCCCCGAAGCCTTCTCTTCTCCAGGCTGAACAACCAACTCTCCCAGCCTGTCTTCATAGGAGAGGTGTTCCAGCCCTCTGATCGTCTTCGTGGCCCTCCTCTGGACTCGCTTCAACAGGTCCATGTTCTTATATTGGGGGACCTAGAGCTGGATGCAGTACTCCAGGTGGGGTCTCACAAGAGCAGAGGGACAGAATCGCTTCCCTCAACCTGCTTGTCACACTTCTTTTGATGCAGCACAGGATATGGTTGGCTTTCTGGGCTGCAAGTGCCCATTGCCAGGTCATGTTCAGCTTCTCATCAACTAACACCCCCAAGTCCTCCTCAGGGATGCTCTCAGATTAGATCCATTTTAAACAGGGTTTGGACTAAATGACTTCTGAAGGTCCCTTTCCACCAAAATTATGATCATACAACTTCTCCCCCTGTCCCTTAAAGTATTAATTTTGCTACTTCTATCTGTCTGCTGCCCACATGCAGTTAAATTTGGAGTTCACAGTTGCATCATGACTCAATGTTGAGATTAGCCATTAACATTTCATCCACGTAACCTCCTGGCTGTTTTCTACCAGTTGCTTTCTTGGAATCACCAGGTGCCACTGCACACCAGCCACTGCCAGACCAGGCAACTTCTGGTTTGACACTAACACCAAGAACCACGTAAGACAGCATATAACCTACCAATGCGTTATAAAACTGTTCTTCCTTGCAACCAATAGAACTAAAAAAAAGAGTTATTTGCACTAATTAGCAAAAAAGGTGCCCCTAAGCACAAGAAGCAGTATCTCATCCTGCCTTTCTCTGCAGGAAAGGGAGGCAACAAATTTATTTACCTACGATTGCCAGCAGAGCAGGTAGCAATCACAAATAATAGCTCTAAAACACTTAAGCAAAAGAGAAGAGAGTTTTAGATCTGTGTATGCAAAACAGCACGTACATATTCAAAACCCAAATAGCCCCTGAATAGGCCACATGCTGGGTGAACAGCTTCTGATTTGCCCAAGACAGCGTTTATGAGAGCTACCCAGAGTTGGAAATTACATCTCTGCTGAACATCTTTTTAAATAAACAGTCACTTTCAAGTGGGTTTTAAAAAGAGTCTAAACAGTTTATACGAGCTAGATTTTTGCATAATAAAAATTAAACAGCCACAGCGCGTGTGTGCGCGCACATGCAGACAGACTGTTCTAAGTAAGAGACAGAAAATTGAGGACTGTCCCCTCAGCCCCTCGCCCACCCCACCACCTCAGAGCGGAGAAAGGGAGCAAAGCCCAGTAAAACCATTGCCTAAGCCCCTGTGCAGAATCCTCACCAGCAGCACACATGGTTCAGTGCTGGACCACGACAGCATTTTCTCCTCTCAACTCAGTGCAAGACAACCATGCACCCTTCTTGCAGTGCCAGTTTTCAGAACAAAACTATGCTTCAGGGAACAGGCAATTCTGCCACACCATGTTGTACTCAACTGATAGATTGCAGGCAACTGTGAATTCACCTTGGATGAACTGCTCCCCATAGAGAATTGTAGTTTTTGCAATATGATATTTAAAGAAAAAAATATAAAAGGCTTCCAGTAAAAAGTTTCACTCAAGAGAAAATGATAGCTCAAAGAAAGGTTTAGAGGAAAATTAAATTTGTATCTGTCATTCATTTGGAATGTTTTAATTGTCCCATAGCTAGTCAATTTGTCTAGTTATTCACATTTTTGTTAAGTTCTGTCAAACCCTTAGAAGGGAACATTAAATAACATGGATCAAGAACTCTGAATAATGAGGGCAGTCCTTTGAAAACTAAATCCTCAGAAATGTGAGCTTCTTGCCTAATAAGTTGCTTAACTGGAACACATAAATAAGTAAAGCATTTATGCAACACTTGAAAGGTTGAGAAAAAATAGAAGCAAGTTTAGGCAGGTACTGGATTTTTTTGAAGTAGCTGACTACAGGCATTACAGAGGATGAACATCTGTCACCTATTTTGCAAGTGTAACGTTATCTACAGGACATTAAAGCATTACTACTACTGGCTAAAACTGGGCTCATCTTGGTTTCTCATTTACAAAACCTTCCTCCTCATAAGGAAAAGAGCAAAACGATATATTGCAAAGTAGGTATTGTGCCAGATATACCCCTGTTATCAGAAAGAAAATTTCTGCACCAACTCCCCACCCCTGCAAAGCTAACATAAAACTAATTTGGTGTATATATAATTGTATATATACGTACGTAATTGAGTAGCAGATGCAGAATGGAAAGGTGGTTTTGCCTCGTTTTTCCAGAAGAGAACAACCTGAAAGAACTGAAGTGCAGTCTCATGGTTGCAGACCATAGCAGTTATGTACCAAGATGTGAAATATAAAAGAAACAATCCTCAACCAAGACCCTTATTCATAACACCAAAGTACCTGACACAGCATATGAGCTTGTGCAAGACTATTACGGAGCCTCCCCACGAGATGCCAAAAAACCTGAACAAACTCAAACCAGGTAAAGAGATGAGTAGCTGAGATTTGATTTCCTTTTAATGACTGGTTTTATGACAATTACTCTAAGAGTCTGCATATACAGGTACAACTACAGTTCAGTTTCTTGTCTTAGGTGTGGGCAAGACACGACAAAGCAAAATGGATATGCTGACACTGCACAGCTCAGAACTGTGTAAGATTAACCAGACAGCTCACACAACGGAAAAGCACTCATCTCTAAAATATCTGATTCCATAAAGCACAAAACTGCTTAACAAAAAAAACCCTTAAAGCGAAAACAAAGTTGGACTTCAAGTGTACCCTTTTCTGCAGTCCAATGCTTGCAGCGCATCCCTTCCATTTTTCTGCAAATACAGCCAAAATAAGCAGATAGTTTATCTAGAAGCAATATTACAACTGAAGTGTAACACGGACACAAAACCCAATTTCGACACCGTTCCAAATTGCACAGTGACACATTACTGATTGCGTTATCATGAGCTTAAAGAAACCTTTAACTGAAGAGCAGCGTGACAGCATTACGCAGCAAGAAGTCCACCTGAATATCAGCTTATGTTACGTGAGGGACAGGTCACGGCTTGGACTGTGGGCCTGACAACCAAGCCACCCGACAAATCCGAGAAGCTCAAGCACAGCAACGTGCAAACAGTCTACCTTCGTGACCCTGAATTGCATATATATGGCTAATAAGACCCAGTGCAACTAACACTCGCATAAAGAAGATACACATTGATCCTTACTAGCAAAGAATAATTTTGGCACAGAATTGGAATATACAGGAAATACAGGATATTAGCAAGAAAATTTACAGAAATTATGTGTTAACATGGTGGCCTCATTCCCTCCAAGGATCTTTAGGCTGCCTTACACTGGATTAGTTCACCTGCGTTATTTATCAACTGATCTCCCCACTTTCTAGCTGCCCACAGCTGCCGCTCCACCCTTACCAGCACTGTTTCTAACCTCCACTGTCACATTCTCCTCCCCTTGGACTGAGATGACAAGGTGATGAGAGTTGTGTTCAGACCGAGAGGCACACCCGTTAGTGCTCCCACGTGCAGGACATGCTCTATTAAAAGAAGGCAACCAAAACTTATCCTACACACTTGAAATGATTCCAGTACGTAATGGTCATGTTTCTAGATTACAAGCAGCAATATCCATAGGTCTCATGGCAGAGCTCGTGCTTGGCATGTCAGCAGACTATAGTTCCAAATCACGTCTTTCCAAAACAACAATACTTTTAATAGAAACAATGTTTCACTGAATCTTAAAAGATTCATCCATCTTTTTGCTATACTACATTGGTTTTACCCTGTTAAAAGGAAAGGGATTTTTTTTTTTTCATTGAATCTTATGCTATCAGTGTCTGTCTGGGAAAACAAATAAAAGGATTTCAGGCTTCTTTTTGATGGATACAAACATGGGGGAGAAAAGCACCCATTTCTTCCCAAGCCCACTACTGAACACTACATCATTTACCACTCGTGACTTTTTAATATTTAGACAAATATGCCTCAGGCAAAAAATGAAGCTGGGATGAATGAATTAATTTATTTTATGAAAACACTTTGAATTGTTCTCTCACAGAAATACTTGTGCAGATTTATACTCTTGTGGGAGAGCCATGAAAACTAATACTCAAACCCCTAACTCTGGAAACAAAATAGGAAAATTTAGTGTATTCTGATTCTATTTGTTGTAATTTCATGTATCATCCATCACTTCTACTATTTGAGAAGTATACCAATAGATCCAAAATAAGTTCTCCATGAAAATGTCACAAATATACCTAAGATTTTTAATATAAATAAATATACAAAAGCTTATGTGAATTTTACAGAGGAGATGAACTGAAGTATTTTACAGAGTCAGATAATAATTTATTTATGGTGAATTTCTGGCTCCCTTAGAAACAACAGAACCAACTTTTAAATTAGTCCTAAACTCCAAGACCATTGCTTTGTTTAAAGACAAATATTTTGAGAACACAAGGAAGGCACTTATTCACAACATGCAGGCATTTAAAAACTTACACAAACTATAATAAATGGCATGAATTCTGGAACAGACATTAAAAAAGTTACAACAATATGCATATCATTAGCTTTCCATATGAAAACCATATATAAATTTTTGGTTACTAATAGCTTCATGCTTATTTTCACATTTATTTTACTGAGCACAATATATTGTAATAATTTGTAAACAGATAAATATTTATTTCTCTCTTAGCAGTCATTCAAAAGTTATCTGCACAAAACCAAGTTATTTTGGCACCTTTCACCGTAGTGCCCATGTAAACATTCATTCCTTCTACACACATAGCCACCATCAAATTTCTGTAGCAATAGCAAGTGCCCTTTGGTAAACCATTCATACATACATCCATCAAATAAAAAAAAGCAGCTGAAGTGTGGCAAAATTAATATCTTAGGCTACGAAACCTTGGTTTTCTTAGGCTAAGCATTGGTTGTTTGATGGTAGGTTTGTTCTCAAATAGCACTGCTTCATTTTCTGTAGTTGGAAATCTGTTCTGGTAGATCAGAGGGTATTCCTTCTGAAACTAGAAAACACAAAAGCAAAAATTAAATATCAGACTCCGCAAAAAACTCCAGCTGTGCAGACCTTGAGCACGAATCACCTTGAAAGGGTGCATATCAGCAGGAGGAGCAAGGCTATCAGCATGTAAAGGACCTCTGCTGCAATACTTGACCAAAGCTGTAGCCCTTTGTGCTTAGGAGTTCACAACTGATAAACAATGAGTCAAACAGAAGTTTTGTCAGGCACTTCATCCTTTGTTGAAGTGAGAAAAGCTTCTAATCGCATTTTATTCCCCAAGGATTTTTAGCTGTTGTGACTGGAATAACGCCACGAGCAAACACTGTACTGTTCTAGCTGTCTGGATGTCCACTTGCAGCGATGGCCTGCAGCTGCTCACCACGCTGTTCATCGGCTGAGTAACAGCAACGCTGCCTATCGCTCGAGCAGCCTGACCACCTTGCCACCCCCGAGCAAGGCGCGGTAGCCACCCACGTGAGGCCACGCTGTCCAGCCCGTGTTGGGATCTGTTCTGGTTGTGCTTGGAAAGCAGTCTTTCAAGCGTCACAGTGACGGACGTTTTACCTAAACAGAAGTTAAGATGCAGCAGATTTTGAAGGTACTCTCTCAGGAAAGTTTACTACTTAACCAAGGAAGTTATTTTTCAATTCCTGCAGATATACAACAAAACAAAAATATCTGTCTTCAGAGACATGTGTTTGGCATTTTGCCCATTTCCGATGCAAGGCCTCAAGAAGGAATAATGGTACATACATCTATGCATCAGCCACAGCTTTCTGCTGATTGATTCAGCCTATGGAAAATGACACCTTTTGTAACTTTTGGTGTGGATACAAGTTGGACCTAACCCGCCAGTATGTGCCATACTTTATTTATTTAGCTTTTACAGATTTAGCTTTGCCCAATTCAAAGTATCAAAACCGAATAATCACTCCAAAGAGCTGTGCTTTATCACGCCACTAGCTATCCCAGTGCAAATGGCAAGACTACAGCAATATGGCTTTGCCAATTTTAAAAATAAACTTGGCTAACACGTGGTTCTTACAGTACAAGCTGCTTCTGGACTTTGGTGGGAACTCACCAAAAATCTAAGTACATACTTCAAGTTTTACTATTAGAGGATTTTAGTTCATTTCCTTCCTCCCCACTTCACCTGCCTAAAGTGCTGCTGTGTATCACTTCCTACTGCTTACTTACGCCAAGTTTTAATCGACAGTATTAACTACTCTTCTTTACATGCAGGAATTTTTAATGAACTTGAACAAAAGGCCAGCCTTCACTTTTATAGGACCAGAAAGTTTTCACAAAACATATGAAAGTCAGTGTTGCAGAAGCTGGGGGAGGAGCACCAAAGAGAAAGAAATGTGTTTGCTCTGACAAGCTGCTTTTTCAAATTTGAGTCACAAGACTCGCTTAGGAGATTTTAGGACAAGTACAATACTATTCAACTGGTCAGAAATACTTGCACCAAAGGCTTTCTGAAAAAGGAAAAACCCTCCAGTATTAAATCCTGCCAGAACTGCTGTATTTTAGCTTTAGTATTAGACCATAGAAACACCAGATAATCTTGAGAGATATACATGTTACAAAACACAAAGCTAAGTCCACAGAAAAGAACGTTTCAGAATTGTGAATAGATAGATAGATAGAGCTTGACCTCTTAGAGCAAAAAAATCACTGCTTTTAATGCTTAATGATGGTCAGCCCACCTATGGCATTTTAATGGTAACTCGTATAGCCAGCGCACCACGAAAAACCATGCTGTAATTCCATCACATATTATTTCATGAAGTAGCATCTCAGAATAATTTTATACTGGTTTTAAACCGTTGTTTGAACACCACTGCTGCCAGGCAGTACCAAATGCTGTATTAGACACTGTCTTTAAAATCCCAATCAGAGCACACAAACAAAAAACATTCAACAGCTCTCTTCTACAAAGCAAGCATTTCTCTCTATACAGTCGGCTCTCGTTCTGTACCAGGGTCTAGTGGCTGAGATCCTTCCCTCACAAAGGCATTTTCATAAGTAGATGAAACATCCACCAAGTTCCTACCTGTTTTAACTTTTTCTTTTTGTCTTTCACAGACAAGTTTTTATCTTTGATGATGTTCTCCAAGAGCTCTGCCACTGCAGCTTGAGAGGTAGAAACCTTTTGCTCTTCAAACTCCTGAGGAGTTATTTGTTTGCAGTATGAATACGTTGGCAATATGGCACAAATTTCTTCCTTTGGATATTTGCACTGAAACAAGAGTTGAAGAAGGGGTCTGCATATACTCAAATGATTATGTACTATTTCAGTAAGAAGGGACCTAACAAATATCCAAGCATACTAATAAGTATTACTTAATAATATTATGTAATAATTATCAATGATATAAATATAATAATAAAACACCGCAATAATGTTAACATAATATCATTTAATAATGTTATAATTATAATGCAGCTAATATCTATGATTGCACCAACAGTTTAAAAAAAGTTTGCATTCAAACATAGCAGTTTTATTTGCAGTTTTCCCATCCCGCCTTTAGAAGTGACAAACACTGTGCAAGTAGCAAATGAACTTAAACTTCTATCATGCCACCAACCTGAGTCATTTTCATGTATTCTATGTGATCTTGCACTGCAACCTGCAGGTAAGTTGGTACTTTGAATATTTCTTGTTGATGGTCCATTAGAAATGAAACTAACCGCATAGAAAGTAGCTCATCAAGATCTACTTCTTCTGCACAGCACAGCACGCATCGAGAAAAAGTCTGTATCATCTAGAAGCATTTAGCAGATCATTAGTACATGAAGTTGAGGGATTTGCCTTCTTTCCCATCTACACAGTGGCACAATGAATTCTCCAATACCAACTTTCATTGCAATCTCTCTTGCCTGCACCACTGGTCAAGAGAGCAGGAAAGCTGATTATAATTTTTTCCCCTCATCTGAAATAAAGCAACTTCTTATAACATTAGACTTGTACATTTTCTGAATTGAACAGTACTTTCAATTAAGAAATACATATTTTAAAGATGTAAAAGTCAGAAAAAATTCTTTCCCTATAAAAAGAATACATCTTCAATTAGCCATCTTGAGACAAGTGAGATTAAAAAACCCTACAGAGCCAACCTAACCAAGATCTAATGCACACCAAGATCCAGCTTTAAAAAACATTTTTTACAGTTTTCATATTTCCAGCTTTTAGCAGGCTTATTTTAAATTAGCATGTGCACGCACTTTGTTGTTCTACCTAATCTTGTTTGACAATAAGCTTTAGTCCTCTCAATGAAAGCTTAAATTCAGACCTTGAAGCTAGTCTTTAAACTCACTAGGCAGAAAATTTACTTCTTTGGAATTGTTTTTGTTGTAACTTCACATACGCAAGTGTATGTAGCCCAAGAAAGGTTTACTACAGACACTTTTGCCAACACCTTTTAAGTTAAATGGCAGTTGGGCAAGAAACCAGACTAAACAATCATTTGCATTCTTTTAAGAAATTATTTCCCTCCTCTCAAAGTAAACAAAAGCAACAACAGTTTTTTAAATATATTAGGATAGAGACAAGAAAGTGCTTGCTTCAAGTCCAATTTTTGTAAGTGTTCTGGAGATGAAAGATCTGCCCGTTAATCACTATTTAACTACCAGACAAGAACCTTGAGTACAGAGTACTGCTACTATTCTCAGCATTACTTCAGCCATGTTCTTAAAGGAACAGATACGCTCCACTCATGATTCTCTTACCAAAGAACGCGTGCCCATGGCATCATGCAGTCGTGGCATATCAACATTTTCACTGATCCGAGAGATCATACGCATTAGGAGCTGAATCTTTCTACGATTTGGTGGTGGAAGCAACAAACAGCATATCTGTAGTGCTTCAACAGCAATTCTTTCTAAATGAGGCTGAAGGAGATCTACAAGTTAATTGCAAAGACAGCTGTCATTAAGATTTGAACCAACTTTCAGGATATTTTTACCTCAGCACAAGAAATCTAATTCCCCCCCCCAATGATGATAATTTATGTTTCACAGAAATCAGCTGTAACATAGTAGATATTGTTATGTGGCCTTTTTTTTGGTGTGGTCATCTTCAGCTTGATTCATTATGATAAACTGCTGGTACAACTGAGACCATAATACAATTAAGAAATTACACTGATGTTATTCCCAGAAGTATTTCCACAAATGTGTTTCAAGGACCAGAAAAAGACATTTCCTCCAACAGGCAGGTCTGTGCAAATTCCCTGCCTCATGCTTTAGACAATGTCTAGGCCAGAATTACTTATCACTTACCTGAACAGAAAAGTGAATTACTGATACATCAGGTTTAAGACTCCAAAGATACTACATGCTACTATTTCTTAGCAGAGGTACAGAGGGCCACCTTTAAACAGTGCAATTTCACAACCAGAATTTAAGAAAAACAAAACAAAAAAACCCCAAACAAACCACAGATCATGTTATGTGCATATCAAAAACCCTAGCAACAGTGCCAGAGATTAAGGAAGCAGAGATTAGTTAGTCAACACAATGAGCTGATACAACATGCTTTAGAAAGCCATCTTACTTTGCGTGCCAGTCAACATATAAGAAGAGCGAGTGAAAGAGTATTCTGAGAGTTCTATGGTACTTTTGCAGAGTCTCTTTTTGACGGTGATATCAGAAACTGCAGTCCTGATGTCCACTGAAGGAGCCACAGCAAAGGTATTTGGTCTTCCTTGCTCACAAAGTTGAGACCTTGGCTTTACTGTGATTTCAGCAACTGGTGTATTAATGCTAGCACAGCTTTTGGAGTTCCTCTTGCCAAGTAAACCGAGAGACCCGTACATTTGCTTCGACCTGTGATTTTCATTAAACAGCTCTTTATCTTGCAAAGTTGAGGCAGAAACTCTCTTGATATGATGGGTTTGGTTTTGACACGTGTTATCAAAACCAAGCTCCAATACAGAATTAGCGTTATGCTCATACAGTAGTGATTGTTTTCCATTTCTTGTGCCCAAGATAGTGTTCACATCACTTTGCCTGAGGGAATCAGATTCTCCTTTATTATATACATTTGTGGCAGTATCTCCAATTCTTTCCAAAGAGTAACATCTTGTCCTAAATTTTAGAGGTGGATCTTGTTCATTCCTGAAGCCTAAAAGATTTTGACAACTTCCTCCTATTAGATTATTAGCACTGCCTTGTTTACATGTCAGTTTACATTGCTGCAATTTCTTTGCACATTGGTTTTGAATAGCTGGCTCTTCTGGAAAGGGCTTCCTGGAAGCTTCATATTCTTTCTTTTTTTTGTCAGACTCTTTGCAAAGCAGGCTTAGAAGAAGACATTCAGTTGACTTGAAAGAGTTCAAGTGAAGAATTTTTGAAGGTTGTGGGTCACATTTCTCATCTTGGACAGAATGTTTTCCACTGCATATATCTGGAATTGTGATGTAGCCACACATAACTATCAGAAAATGAAATATAAATTAAGATGCAAGTGGTATGAAAATGAGCAAGTTCAGAAAGAAATACAGTTGCTAATTGAACAGAGAAGACAACAAATATAAGACACTAATTTATAGCTGACTTGGTTAGTAGAATTAAGAAAAATTTAGCTCAGTCCAAAAGCAATCTAACAAGGTAACTGCAACCAACATGCAAGAATAAAGGAAGTTAACACACTGCAATAGCGAGGAACAGACAGGAACGAGCACGTATTTTTAAATTATGGTTATTGCATATTTAGAATGTTAGCTCAGACAGCAATTTATATAGGATATTATGAACTGCATTTCAATTAGTATTGTAATACAGAATGATAGCATTGATGATCTTCCTCAGATTCAAGCTGCCATACAGATTAGGGGATCAAGGTCTGTACTGAATTACAGATTTGTTCCCCAGTTGATATAAACTTATAGCTTGCACTGATTATTTCTAAATTCATACATACCTAAAATATTAACAAAAAGTTCATAGTATTCAAAAGTAAGTAATGGTTCAGGGAGATTGAGAAAGTAATCGGCAACAGTTCTGAATACATCCCGTTCAAACCCACTGTAAGTTGGTTGGCTCATGTCATTATTTCTAGGCCCTAAAAAGAGGTGAAGAAAGAAAATTCACAAAAAAATTTTCACAATTCCATTATAAAAGAAATTTTAAAAAAGTCAATGTAAGTTTATTCTTGTAGGAATGACCGTTTCACAAGAAAAGAATCATGTCAGCAATAGAGAAACATTTTGTCTAGTTCAGCACTAAGCATTTGTAAGCAAAACCAGTGTAAAATAGTCTACGTAGCCGGTGAGGAATTGTGCTCAGTTTCAACAAGCTGTTCCACACCAAGAAAATAAATGAAAACTCATTTATGCCCTTTATAGTTTCCTCAGAAAAATAATAATGAACTCAGTGTTTTCCTTCACTTCCAGACTACACTAATCCCAGTTCTTCCACAGGGAGTTCTAGCTTCTAGATCAAGAAGAAACTCGTGCTATAACCAACTTTGAAGAATGTGCAAGCTGAGAAGCCAGCCAACATATACACGTTGCTTTGTGCATAGGCCAAACAGAGCTGGTCAGCATCTTCCCTTTGTGGGGACCTCCTCTTTTCAACTCCTGTGTTCAAATGGTTCACCAAGAGAAAGTTTTGTTCACCACAGCTACACACAACTAATTTTCTTCAGAAGTGGACAGATAAGCAATGTAATAACCCAAGAGATGTGGTTAATAAACCTTGCCCATGTTGCTACAGACAAGGAAAAGAATGAATGAAAGGCATCCTAGTATGAGTAAAATTTGACATTGTGTAGATCTTTTATCCCTAACATTATATACTCCACTGAACTCCTACAAATGAAATCAGCTATCTTACAAAGCCAATTCTAATGAATTAGGAGATGGCAGTTTTAATTATACATAGAACCAGGGAAAATTTAACTTTTTATGTGATCAAACTTTATAATCATAATCACATTACCACATATTACACTAAAAATATAGTAGAACAGTATTCCCCCTGCCAGTGTGAGTATTTTTAGTTTTTACTGTGCAAAGTAACTACCGCCTTAATCATTTGCTTATAGTATAGCTAGCAGATACAGAGATAAAATCTCCAGTTGAACTAATTCACTCAAATTAGAAATGGAGAATTCAAAATACCAGAAAGCTTGCTTGTAGTTTGTGTCTCATGAACACAAAGCCCTGTTAGTTCTAAATACAGTACTGATGCAGGAATTAAGTTATTGAAATGCCCAAAGACCAGTGCTCAGCTATATTTTCCACTTCGATTTAAATCCGCTCACCAAGCTCTTCCCTGTCCTACTTTTCCTAATACTGCTCTTCATGCAAAAGATTCTATGGTTTTGGAAATGCAGTNTTGGTTTTGAAAAAAAAAAAAAAAAAAAAAAAAAAAAAAAAAAAAGTCATTTTCACATGAGCGTACACTGCAAACTGAACTTCTGAAGCCACACTAACCCTGCATGGATCCCTACCACAGTTCCACTGAGCAGCTGGAGATACATGCAGATGTATAAACACACCATCCAACCATGTTATAGCTGGTATAGCTTTGACGGGAGCTGAAGAAGGAGATTGCCAGGAGTAGGGGCAAGAGTTAAACACATATAAAAAGAGCTCATCATACCCAATTTGAGAGGCACTCATCTAACTCTAGCATGAGCTGTTAGCCATTTAAAGAGGCAGTGTTAAGGGGGGAAAAAAAAGAAGTCGGTCTAATTGTCAAATTGTCCTCTGCTTCTGTAGAATCTTTTCAAAGCCTGCTTCATAAAGATGCAAAGCTTACATAATCGTGATCTGTATGTGTTTGTAACACAGTTTCAAGCACATCTGACAAAGGAAGCCTCATAAGACAGTTAGCTTCTGTGACATTTCATAAAAATCAATGGCACTGTAAAGGAGAAAGACTATTAGTACCACACAGGTTTGCTACAGCACATGCTGAAGAACAAAACCACTCCTTTATTAGCAAGAGAACCCACATCAGGCTGAGCCATTAGAAACTGACCTGCATTAGGTTTCTTGTGAAAGTACTTCCCCCTCCTCAACATGTGAAAACCTGTGTTAATTGTATTACTCCACAGTTAAAACTTTGCCAGTAGTTCCAAGGCAGCTGCTCAAGTACATACAACACTGATGCCTTAGACAACGGATTCTTTTCTGAAGTTTAAGATTTAACATCATGCCTTTTTAAGTTTTACATTTAAGCAAGTACACAAAGAAAACAAAACAGAAGTACTAAGTTTTCTGTAAGTTGTAACTACTTTCAGTTTTGCTGCTTGATATTTCATACATTAAAACCAAAACAAGGGACAGCACAGACTGATTCTCAGACTGCGGACAATGGAAGTTCAGTTGTTGCAAAACACGTTTAACAGCTAAAATGTCTGACTTTAAAAATCCATCTCATCCACTAGGCAGCAATTCGTAAGACAGTGAAGGCCTTCATCTTCCACAGCGGAACTGTAACTATAAAAGGTGTGTTACGGGGTTTTAAGCATAAGCTTCTTCTAAAGGCTGTTTGGAGAAAAAGGTGGGGAGCAGATAAGGAGGTATCAGAGGAGCTATACCCCCAAGTCCAGGATCCAGGAAGAAATAAGGAGAACTCTTCCTTCCGTTGTCATGACAAATTTAGTAGACTATAAAGCTCACTATATAAGTATGCTTTTATCTCAAATCCTTTGCAAAATGTTATTTTCTTCCAAGACAAATAAAAAACTAACTTGTTTTCTGTGAATTGGCCTCCCCAGTTTCACATGAAACGTAGGAACTGTTTTAGTCCAGCTCAAAGCCAGTAACTGGAAAAGGAACGTCCCTTTGCTACTGCAAAAACTGCATTAGAAGAAGCCACACACAGGTTTTGCCTAACCACTTGAATTTTCTCCCTGCCTGAACCCTTTGTTAATAGGAATTATTTTTGTAAAAAAAACAGTCCTTAGCTTTTTTACATCCTTGGACAGCATGCTTCCCCCGAAAGCTTACAGAGTTTAATTCATTCTCCTGTACATTTAATGGATTAAGGAACACTGAAGCCCCTATTCTTTCACCAATTAAATCTGTTCACATTGCCAAAAATTCATACGCAGAATCAGACAATGCTGTCTAAAAGCAGGATAAGTAGCTAGACTACTAAAGGACTGATAACTTGATTACCTGAAATACAACATCTTTAACATGTGTTAACTCTTTTAGGTTATGTTTCTGTGCAATAATTTGATATGGATTGCTGTCATTGCTTCTTAGCTCATCAAGGCACTTAGATTATTTGAATTTCCAAAATGAAACATCACAATTTATCTTAACATGCAAGTATATTTAACTTTCAACTCTCAAAATAGGTTCCTGGAACTTAAAAGCTCTTCAGTGACTTACAGTATGCGAGGCATTTCATAGCTGACAACACCCAGTGAGGAAGGTCTTCTAAAATAAACAAACAAGTACATTATCTACACATGAGCCCGAAGAGTTAAATACAAATGTATTAAATAATACCTCAAATACAAAAGATCAAATTTAAAACCAATTTTAAATATTGATACATGTGTAATTTAAAAGTGAATACACCTACAAAGCCTTCTAGACAAACTGAACTGTACAGTAGTTTGGGGAAAAGTGTACAAGACAGACTATGAAACATTACTTTATTATTTATTGCTTGTTGTAATTACATCATACAGAATCTTTAAGCAAAGTCAGAAAAGAAAAAAAAAAAAAGTCTTGCCTGATTTGTTGTGCAAAATAACAACTCCATGTTTGCTCGTGTTAGTCATGTTGTATATGACATACTCAGGAACTATCTGTGTTGGCTGCAAGACTTCTTCCAAAGATGGGAGGCCTAAAATGGTTTGCAAACTGTGGGGAGTAAGAGAGCAGATGTTATTTAAAAGATTTGCTAGTAATGAAAACAAGTTCTTTCCATATCTATTCAAACAACAGTTATTCGATGCTTTGTTAGTTTGCTGTTTAATAAATTCTCACTTCCAGAAGGACAGTTTTGAGGACACACTTTTTCCTGGGACAAAACCCAAAAATCAGTAAGAAAGAACATCTGTAGTACTTCAACACCAGCAACAATAAATTTTAATACATTTCTTAAATGCAACAATCCAATGTTAATAAATACCTTAGAAAGCATATGTAAAAAGTAGGTAGTAAAAATATTAAACTTAAAACATAATTTTAAAAATGAAAAAAAATCTGCAAGCCAAAAGCTTGATCGGGCCATTACATACACAAAGCACATATACAAGAAGGTGCTTTTTATAACGTATTACTTACTGTATTAGAATGACATTTCTCCAAGTTTCTTGCACATATTCCTGACTTATTTCCTTCCCATGCAGTGCATCTTCCTTGTTTTCTTCTATTATATCAGGTTTTGTCTTTTCTAAATTTTCCTGAAATTGAGTAGTTTACACCGTAAGATAAACAAACCTCTTAAGATAATTCAAAATTAAGTAAAAGTTGTTCTTAGAAGTATAGGGCATTCTGTGGAACATTGAATTCCAAAACACAATCCAGGGACTAACCTTAACAGTCTCAGCACTGAAATGTATGCATACCCGACTAAAAAGCAAGAGGACACTAGGAAAGAAGACCTGATCAACTCAGAAGTCAGTGATTTGAAAGGTAGAAACCCATCAAATTGAAATGTATTGGTAAGTGAAGTATTCTCCTTTAGGATTG
This sequence comes from Scopus umbretta, assembly GCA_013400535.1. Lineage (NCBI taxonomy): Eukaryota > Metazoa > Chordata > Aves > Pelecaniformes > Scopidae > Scopus > Scopus umbretta. Next base: position 40,477 of record VZTL01036470.1, read on the forward strand.
CAATCAAAATTTAGATAGTATGCACGTACACATACACACGCAAATCTCAAAAAGGCCGAAAGCTTGCATTCAAGCCTTTTCAAAAAAAGCAAGCAGAACAGTTAAATAATTTGTGCCTTTCATTTGTCCTAAACAAAAATATATATTAAGTTTCAGCAAGGATATCTTGTCCAGATCATTTCTAGAACTCCACCTTCCAGCCCTCCCAATACTTTAAAATACTGTAGCAGGGATAATTCTGCACTGAAGGAGACAAACCAAACAAAACAATTCAAACGAAAACAAAAAACCTCCCATACCGATGGCCTAAGATGCTTAATTGCTTACACCTATATACTCAATTAAAACTCTACGTAACCTCAGATCACATTAATGCAAAATTAGCCCTATACGGCAATGGGTGCGTGTGTATGAAATGACCTTTCTTTCTGATTAATTAACATGACTGCATTAATAACACTCTGCCCCCCCATTTCTCTTCCCAACAAACTATTGCCAATAAGTTTAGAAGAAACAGCTTCATACAGTTTTAAGAGCATACTTAAATTTCTTCTGTCAAATGCATAATCCCTTTCACTTGCTGCCAGCATTTCAAAAATGTCATGTTACAGTTGCAGCTATGATTTTACATGTATATATTTTTTAATATTTACAGGTTATTTAATAAAATCTCTTTTTGTACATTGAAGAAAAGAAACAGCACACATCACCAAGACACTTCATTATAAAATATAGCTGTATCTTTCTATTAGGCCCATATAAATGTTCTATTTCACTGTCTAGAAGAAGCTACCAATTTACTCCTTAAGCTAGAAGGGAAGATGATGCAACAGAACAGCATCACTAAAAGATGATTGCTTCTAGTTTTATTTTTTTTTAAAGAATAAAGAAAATACATGGCATCTGTAATTATGTAAGAAACATAAGTTATTACCAGAGACCGTAGTAACTCATGTTTTTTAAAAGTTCTCCTAGATAAATGTGGCAGTTTAAAAAGTCCTTCTTTGTCTCTAGGGAAGTTTTCCAAGTTCTCTTTTGGTGGACATGAGCTTGGTAGAGGTTTAACTGGAGATGTTAAAGGAAATCTGTAATGAATAGGAGAGATGTTAAATATATTTAGAATAGATTAGAAATATAAGAAGTCACTTAACCAAACCGATATCCTTATCAGTCTGATTCCATGAGATTCTGAAAAGATTCAAAAAAGTAAGAAGCAAAACCCTGAAATTTTCTCTTTAGAATACTGTTTAACATTATCATACTATAAATCAGCTTTGGGCTACTCTTCTTGATTCCCAAGAAAAGGTGAAGATACTCAGGTATTTATACAGCACTGAGAGCAGAATTTGAAAAGTGAGGGCCATTAATACTTTTAATTTAAGAACTGAGGAAAGACTGTTTCCCACTTAGGCTTTCTGTAAAAGCGTACAAGAGAAGTAAACACAGGACTGGTAGCACAGCATGGAGCTACTACAATAAATTTTCCTTGGCTCTGCGCCAAAGCACTTGAGAATAGCACACATGCCAGTGAAAAACTCGGCTAGACAGAAGCATGGGAACAGTCCTCAACATACAGGACCCATGGTCTATACTGCAAGTCAGAGTAAAGTAAAACAGTGCTAATAATTAGTTTTTGGCCCAACTGCTCAAGCCAAAGCAAGATATTTTTGAGAATCTGAGCATTAAGATTTTTAAAGTTTTCAACCTGAGGAGCTCTGTTAACTTATTTTCATTTCAATACCTGTATAGTGCACCATTATCTTCCAAGTTTTCAGATCCCCACCTCCCTTTTACATCTTCGATTACATGATTCTTGAGAAACTTTCTTAATAACTGAACAGTCTGCTGCCTAGTAACCTCAGGACCAAAGTTACTGTTATTCCTTAACACTTCATGGAGCCAGTCTACAGCTTCTGATGCAGTAAAACAGCTTCCATGTTTTCTGAAATGTTGCCTGTGTTTCCTTAATGGCATGCCTGCTCGGAAATATTTCGTAATTTCATTCCACTGCACGGGAAACAAAACGGCAAAGAATGTAAGATTAAATCCGGAAGCTAATTGAAAGTATCAATTAAAGCAACGTTATATTAATAAGCATAAAAATGAAATTACAACATTAATACTAACACATATGGATAGTTATACTAAATAATGTGATAGCATGTATATAGAAGCATTAAAGTTCAGATTAAAAAAATACATAAACATTTCATTGCAGCTTTTATCTCATTCTTCTACAACTGAAAATACGGTTAGAGTTTTACAAACATAACGAGTTTTATTGACCCAGGCTGCACATGCATTTACATCGCTCCGTTTCCTGAGGCACCGTCCTAACCACAGCCTTCAAATTTGAAGCAGCTCTCGGACGCGAGATGAATCCAGCTGTCAGAGTACGTAAATAGCAGGTTTAAATTTTAAAGCGTTTTCTTCCTTTCCTATTCACTCGCACAAAATTAGATGACACGCTACAATCGGCGGGCTCCTCTTACTAAGCTGTCGCCCACTTTCCCAGGAGCAGGGCACTGCCACCGCCGCAGGCCNGCAGCCCAACGGCCGCCCCGCGGTTTGAATTCGGGGAGCGAGCCGCCCGCGGAAGCGGATTGGGTGATCCGAGCGGGCACGCACGTGGCGCCCCTGACGCAGGCGCTGGGGCGGGCGGCGGCGGCGGCCTGAGGGGAAGGGCCGGGAGGGCGGGAGGGCTGCGGGCCCCGTGCCCTCCGCAAGGGCAGATCAACGTCTCCCGAGGAGCCGCGGAGCTGTCGCGGTCACTCGTCAGGCCCGTACAGATGGGCGGTTTAATTATCCGCTTTCTCCCTGTAACCTCGGCGGAGCTGAGCTGTCCCGCGGAAGGCCAGGCCCACCTCACGCCGCTCGGTGTGGCCTTGCCCGAGGGCAGCAGCGTTACAGCCTGCACAGGAGCTGCTCGGGCAATGGCTGTACCCCGCAGCTGAGGGCCAGGATACCGGCCTTCCCTGCAGGCACGGAGTAGCAGCATGTGGTAGAAGGCGCACACAAAGCAGCCATAGGTCAGTCTTCAGAAACTCACCTCGGTTATTCATTAGGAGTTGGCTTTTTCCCCCCTCATCTTGTTACATGACTTAACTTGGTTTTCAGGGCTTTTTCACAGACCCCACTTTGAGTGGCAGGTGTGGCACATGCATTTCTTGGGTCTTATGAGGCTAGCGCATGGCTTCCACGCAATGCCCGAACACATGCTAACTGCTTTCAGAAGAAAGCATGTTATTTCAACTACCCTGTCACATCTTGTGGATTTCTTACAGGTATAAGAGACACTCCCCCTTCTTCCCCCCCAAAAAAACCCACCCCAAACAACTAACAAACATTGCAATAGCATAGCTTGTGCATTATTTTTTTTTTTANTACCGGCTTTTTGGGTCTCACCCAACAGCACCCGGGTTTCCACGCCTTGCCTTCAGACAGCAGCGAGCGCCCGCACTCCGAAAGCCCAAAGGCCGCACGCTGCTCCGGGCACGCCGGGGATTCACCCGACCGCGGGGGCCCGGAACGCGCAACGCTTAGCTGTGCTTCACCCGTCAGGCAGCGGCCCGGCCNGGCCTTGCCCGAGGGCAGCAGCGTTACAGCCTGCACAGGAGCTGCTCGGGCAATGGCTGTACCCCGCAGCTGAGGGCCAGGATACCGGCCTTCCCTGCAGGCACGGAGTAGCAGCATGTGGTAGAAGGCGCACACAAAGCAGCCATAGGTCAGTCTTCAGAAACTCACCTCGGTTATTCATTAGGAGTTGGCTTTTTCCCCCCTCATCTTGTTACATGACTTAACTTGGTTTTCAGGGCTTTTTCACAGACCCCACTTTGAGTGGCAGGGGTGGCACATGCATTTCTTGGGTCTTATGAGGCTAGCGCATGGCTTCCACGCAATGCCCGAACACATGCTAACTGCTTTCAGAAGAAAGCATGTTATTTCAACTACCCTGTCACATCTTGTGGATTTCTTACAGGTATAAGAGACACTCCCCCTTCTTCCCCCCCAAAAAAACCCACCCCAAACAACTAACAAACATTGCAATAGCATAGCTTGTGCATTATTTTTTTTTTTAAAGTATTCTTTCTCTCAAGGCCTGTAGGCCAAATACACTTGTAACCTGGGAGCTATAAATACCCATGAGTGTTTTTTCTCATCTTGATATAGCCATCCATTGCTCAGACATTTTAGGCTCATCAATTAAGCTTCTTTTACAGTCAATAAAGATGCACAAATACCTCAGACGCTTCTTACAAGAAGCGATAAAAACATCACTGCTGTGAGAAAACACACCAGCAAAACAAGTGGATTTAAGCAGTAAGACCTAAAGCTGCAACCCAGCAAAGAGAACAGAAATAGAAAGCCAAAGCACCAAAATATGCAGCAACCTAGGTAGCACCTGCCAGGACTAGAGCAGCACTGAGAGAAATCTCTTTCTCAACTATATACTCTGCTAAGGGAGAGGTGCTTTTATTCTGCTTTTATGCGCTTAAGAAATCAGTTGCAGGAGCCAGTCAAAGCTGTCTCCTACTAAGGTCTATCAGATCTGTGAGCTGTAGCACCTGCTGCTAAGCCAGCAGTTGTTGACTTAATGAGTCAGCATAGCAAACAATGCAAAATTCAGTGAAGCTGTGTTATTTCACTTACATTTTACATCTGATTAGAAGAAGAAAGATGTGGATTCTCTCACTAGATTGAAAAACTTTAGAGGTGCTCTTCATCACTTACATGTGTCAACAGCTCATCTCCTGTTTTCCTTTCTAACAGAATCGCTTGATGAGCGGTTGCCAACATAGAAAGTGATATTGATTTTTCCAATGACCCAGGCTCTAAACCTGTTCAAGAATATAAATCAATTTACTGATTGTCTTAGGGAAATCTCCACGAGTAGAACCTGCAGAAAGTGATGACTACGGCTGTTCCGCTATGGATTACTTCCCGTACTCCCTCTCTCAGGTCATTTAAAAAAATACAATGCTTAATGTATTTGCGTTCAACCTACTGCCTGTAGATGATCTAACACATTTTGTAAAACTTCATATTTTAGATCAAATAAAGAGATTTTAGGGGGATGTCTGGCAAATACAGTAAAAGTGATAATTGGAGTAGTCTGGGAAACGTTGTGGTCCATCTTCTTCATACTACTGTAAGCAGCATTATACTGTTGTAGCCTAGAGTGTTTTAATTAATTTCCTAGGACACAAAAACTGTAGTTCTTTCTGCTTTTACACTTCAATTTCAAGTCTACTCTTATTTGTAGGTTTCCCTACCTAAAGAAAAATGGCTACACAGAGGCAGGTGTTCTGTACTTTTATCACTACACAGGTGTGAATAGATGCAATCAACTGGAAATATAAGCAGTCTTTTAACATGACTGGAGAGTACCTTCAGGTCACTAAAAATAATTCTTAGAGCCAGTTTCATGGCTTTTTGATGAGATTTCCTTACCTATCAGTGGTTTTCTTTATTCTCATTAGAGAATACAAAACATCAATCCAGCTTAAGCTATAGGAGGGCATTGGCGTAACTCTTTACATGAAAAGTTTTGCAAAACACATGAGGGAAGGTAATGAGAAAAGTAGAGTGTTATTTTCTCTTTCTCCTTTTTGATTGTTTGATGTTGGTGTCTGCTACTAGTAATAGTAGAAAGTAAAATAAATAGAGATTAATAGAGTTCATTCAAAATATCAAGGTTATGTCTGTCCCTCTGGATTGGTTTTCACTGTGTTACTAAACAGAAGAAGGGCTGTGTGCTGTATATGCTGTAAGTCTTTTTTTTACTGGTTTTAGACATAGGAATAAAGCTAATTTGAAGTACTTAATATTGATCTCCTGATGTTTAGTACAGCTGAATTAACATTCTTGCCCTCAAGTTTAAATAGAAAGTGATTTTAAAACATAAGGGAATAGACTGTGGAGGCTGCTAGTGATAACATAAGCTTTCTGTGTTTGTCATTAAGGAATATAAATACATATACATTTACAGATACATATTTCACTTGGTTTGGGAGGATGATGTCTTAAATGGGGTGTTCTTCCCCTTGGAAGTATTGCAGTGACCGGAGACCTGGAACCTCAGCAGGACTTGTCGTGCTAGCCCCGCATGGACTGCACTCTGAGCTTGCAGTGAAAGAAAATTCACTGGCCTGTGTCCAAACAACACGGATACCAAGCCCGCATCCCAAAACAGACACAACAGTTGACCCCGCAGGACTCTTCTTTGGCCCCTGTGTTTATGACTTTCTCTTTACCCCAGCTAAGTTTTGGGTTTGATCTCTGGTAAAGTGAAACATATATGACTGTAATCGCAGCTGTGACAATACTGCTGCTGGGACGATTAGGAGCAGCGATGAAGAATTGAAGTCTTTGAATTTGCTGGTGTAAGCACAATCAGTAGGAAAATTAAAGAGTGGGGCCCAGTGCAATGTTCATAAAGTGCTGTGAAGATTTCAGAAGCATGCTTTGCTAATGCGCTGCTGCTATTCTTTCATGCACATCTGTTTAAATTCTGATTGTAGGGGGATAGCTTCTATACTTACTGTAGATGAAACAAATTGCCTGGTATTTAGTGAAATGAAACAAGAAGCATAAAAATGCATAACAGTTGAAAGGTGTGTGAGTCCTTAACCGAAAGTTCTCATTGTGTCATTCAGATAACAAGGTAAGAACTCAGCCATTTACATTTCCAGATGAAACATTTGAACAATATTTTTTTCCCCAAGAACATTATGCATCATTCTTTGAGGATATTAAACAGTGAGGGCTGGATTTTTTTTTTTCCTCTTTAAATGTGTAGTACAGACTTTATAACAACAACATTTTGTAGACAAAGAATCTAATTCAGGCAGGATGTGCCTGGGGGAAAAATCCACATTGAAGACAAACTGCAGCAATTACCATCATTTCACTGCAATAAATTTTTTTTTCTTAGAAAAGCAATTCTGTGGAGTTTACCAGCTTTCAGATAACAACATTTCAGCTGATTTGCTGCTTTCTGGTGATGGAATGACTTACTTTTATAGTGACAGCACAGACACTTTTTGGAAGGATTGGCGTGAGAATAGAGGAGAATGCCCATGAAGGTTATCATGAAAATGTGCGTGTGAGAATTTGAGAGAGAAGAAAAATCTCAGTTTGGAACAGTATCTTTTTCTACTTATGCTGAACTTTACTCCATGTAAAGTCAGTAGCTTGTACAAAAAGCCACCTAGAGGGGAGTTTTTAATGCAGTAGTGTAGAGAAAACAAGTAGGATAAATCCTGCTGTTGTTTGGCCTTGAATGATTACTTGAGATCACCTGCTCTACCCCTCAGTAACTCAGGAACCCCAAGCACTTTCCTCTCTCCCACATTGAGAAATTCTGTGTACCATCACCCCCTAAACACAAGCAACCTGAGGACTGTGTTTCTTTCCTCTGAATGGCGATGGATCAGCATCCTGCTCTGCTTGTGCCTCGCAGATGCTGAGAAATACCCTGTACCTTTTCTCAGTAAATTTTCACATCATCCAGTGCATTTACCTAGCCCCCTACCTTCTCCCTTCTTAATGAGTTAACAAGAGCCCCATGAGCTGCTCAAGCCTCTGCCCTTCATCCCCAGCCTCTGCTAAATACAATTTGGATCCCATCTGCAGCAGAGGGGTGGGGTCACTTCTTTCCTAGTGTGTTGGTTAACAGAAGTAATGCACAGTCTGCAAAGTGCACCATTTGCCCACCAGACCTGCCTGAGGTGTTCCCTGACAGAGCTCTCCTAGTGGTTTGCCTAGCAGTGATCACTGGGATTACGAAGCCTTTGTGATACTGGGTAGGAAAATGTTACTTGGTTCTTTTGTTAGTCTTAGTCCTGTTTCTCCAGCACGGTTCTAAGTAGCTCTTCTGCAGTGGTTTACAAAAATGTGAAAATGTGCTGGTGTTTTATAGAAATCATAAAGGAAAGCCTTGAAGTCTGTAATAATATCAGGTTTTATGGATATGTGACCCCTTAACCTTGTTGGAGATGAATTTGTGTTTATATTATTACCTCAATAATGTTAATATCTCTTAGAGTGTAAATAGCTCTTATCTTTGAGCTGAATAAAAATGTTAAGAAGGCATATATGGAACACTGTTAGTGTGGAAATAACAATCAACAGCCACCTATTTGTTATTATTAATTGTTGTAAAAGAAAAAATCTATCAAGTGGATAAGAGGATTGTGCATAATGGTACAAGTGGCTATAGCAGGAGTCGTTGTAAGATGAGCATTATATAGCTATAGGGTGATGTGCACAAAGAGTCTTTTTGCGAGAGAAAACTCATGTAATGTTAAATATGTGCAAACAATTAAAATGTGTGTGAAGTTCTGTGATCTTTGAATTGTCAGAAATACTGTGTTTGGAGCTCAGTTTATTTGGGTTAGTTTCAAAGTCTTGCAGAAGTGTTTAATCTATAATTAACAACTAGTGCTTGCAACCATCTTAGGCGAAGGCTGCAGCTTTAATGAAAGCCTATTTTATTTTTAATAGGATTCAAAGATATTGCCTACAAAAATGGCATAATAGTATATACTTCAGCTGCTATATCTGAGATTGTTAAGTATTGGTGCTATGTATCTGAAGCTCTAGCTCTAAACAGAGCCTTTGCATGTATAGACATGAGATGTCCTGGCTTCAAACACGTTTAATTAATACAGACAGTGTGAGGCTTGAGGTATTTTTGAACCAATCCTAAATTAGAGCCCTTTTGCTTTGCCTTTCATATATTATTCATTATTCTGTCAAAGGTTTTTTATATACTGCATCATGATATGTTAATTAACTTGTGCTTTTTCTCCCCCAGTCATTTGGCTTAAGACTTAATTAAATAGTGGATGTTGAGTATAGTTTATGAAGGGATTCAGCTGAGTTTGCTTCTCGCTAGCTCAGGTGCACGGGATGAGCACTGAAGCCACTTGTTCACTCCACTACGTTGGTGGTACATACTTCCTTGGTGTGGGATCCAGCCCGCTCACTGAAGCACAGTAGTACCTAAATTTCAGACGCTTAGTGTAGCCCTAAGTAGCTCCTCTAGAGCAAGCAACTATGCTCTCTGTATGGACCAACAGTTATGGAGAAAATGTTCACCTTCACAAGTGGCTGGTTTCTCCATCTGGAGATGTGAAAGGCATTGGTCTCTCTGACTACCTGGGGAACACCGGTCCCTTCCTGGAGAGGGTGTCTCCATGACTCAAGCACCTATGTTCATGATACGCAAGTTAGGTACATATAGTGCATGCCCCTGGAGATCTCAACTGACTCCAGAATAAAGTCATGGCTAGATGTTATCATTTAGCTGTCTCTTTTTTTTTTTTTTTTTTTTTTTTTTTT